>JAKZJZ010000410.1:0-12500 GCA_022702705.1 Papilionanthe hookeriana x Papilionanthe teres
TAAAGTTGACTTTTTGGACAAAAGTTAACCTATTGGGTCAATGGGTTGGTCATTGGATCGGAAATTGACCATTTTAACCAAAGTTGACTTTTTGGTCAAAAGTTCACCTATTGGGTCAATGGGTTTGTCATTGGGTCAAAGATTGATCATTTTGATCAAAGTTGACTTTTTGGTCAAAGATCGCTTCACTAGGTCAATTATCGGTCATTCGGTCAAAATCGATTATTTTGACCAAAATTAAATTTTTTGTCGAAAGTTAACCCATCGGGTCGATGAGGTGGTCATTAGATCGGAATCGTCCATTTGACCAAAGATGACTTTTTGTCAAAAGTTGATCTACTGAGTCAATGGGTTTATCATTGGATCGAGGATAGACCATTTTGACCAAAGTCGATTTTTGGTCAGAGATTGGCTTACTGGGTTAATAATTAGTCATTAGGTCAAAAATTGAATATTTTGTCCAAAATTGAATTTTTGGTCAAACATTAACCTACTGGGTCAATGTGTTGGTCAGGTAAAAAATTGATCATTTTGACCAAAGTTGACTTTTTGGTCAAAAGTGTACCTATTGGGTTAATCAGTTGGTCATTGCGTCAAAGGTTGATCAATTTGACCATATTTGACTTTTTGGTCAGATATTGACTTATTGGGTCTAAAATTGGTCATTTTGTCAAAAATTGATTATTTTGACCAAAATTAAATTTTTTGTCAAAAGTTTACCCATCGTCAATTGATAGGGTAGCATTGAGTCGAATTGACCATTTTGACCAAAGTTGACTTTTTGGTCAAAAGTTGACATATTTGGTCAATGAGTTGGTAATCGGGTCAAGATTCGACTATTTTGATCGAAGAAAACTTTTTGGTCAAAAATCGATATATCGGGTCAACGGTAAGTTATTAGGTCAAAAATCGACCATTTTAACCAAAGTCGACTTTTTGGTCAAAAGTCGATCTATTAGGTTAATAAGTGGTCATTAAGTCGAAATCGACTATTTTGACCAAAATCGACTTTTCGGTCAAAAGTCAGTCCTGTTGGGTCAATGTGTTTATCATCGAGCGAAGGATTGATTATTTTGAAAAAAATTAACTTTCTGGTCAGAGATCGACTTATTTGGTCATTAATTGGTCATTAGGTCAAAATTGACTATTAAATATTTTTATAATTAAATTATATTTATAAATAATATACTATACTTAAAAATTTTAAAATAAAAAAATATTATATATATATATATATATATATATATATATATATATATATATATATATATATATATATATATATATATATATATATATATATTTATATATACACATATATATTTAATTATTTATAATTTATTTAACTATTAAAAATTTTTATAATTAAATTATATTTATAAATAATATCCTATACTTAAAATATTTAAAATAAAAGAATAATATTAAATAAATATATATATATATATATATATATATATATATATATATATATATATATATATATTATATACTAATATATTCCTATATATATGTTTATTTATAATTTACTAAACTATTTAATATTTTTATAATTAAATTATATTTATAAATAATAAACTATATTTAAAACATTTAAAATAAATAAATTTATATATATATATATATATATATATATATATATATATATATATATATATATATATATATATATATATATATATATATATATATATATATATATATATATATATTATATATATTTATATATATATTTATAATTTATTTAAAAATTAAATATTTTTATAATTAAATTATATTTATAAATAATATATTATACTTAAAATATTTAAAAATAAAAATAATATTAAATAAATATATATAGATATATATATATATATATATCTATATATATATATATACATATATATATATGACATATATACTTATATATATATAGACATATATACATATATATACATATATACATACATATATATACATATATACATATACATATATACATATATACATATACATATACGTATATATATATATATATATATATATACGTATATATATATATATATACGTGTATATATATATATATACGTATATATATATATATATACACGTATATATATATACATGTATATATATATACATATATATATATATACATATATATATATATACATATATATATATATATATATATATATATATATATATATATATATATATATATATATTTATCATTTTTCTAATTATTAAATATTTTTATAATTAAATTACATTTATAAATAATATATTATACCGAAAATATTTAAAATAAAAATAATATTAAAATTTTTTTTTATATATATAAATAATTAGTTATGTACCTCTATATATATTTTTTTACTTATAATTTTCTAAATTATTAAATATTTTTATAATTAAATTATACTTATCAATAATATACTATACTTAAAATATTTAAAATAAAAATAATATTATATATATATATATATATATATATATATATATATATATATATATATATATATATATATATATATACAGCATGTAAATTTATTTATTTATAATTTATATAACTATTAAATATTTTTATGATTAAATTTTATTTATAAATAATATACTATACTTAAAATATTTAAAATAAAAACTTAATATTATATATATATATATATATATATATATATACTTATATATATATATTATTTATAATTTATTTAATTATTAAATATTTCTGCGATTAAATTATATTTATAAATAATATATTATTTTTGAAATATTTAAAATAAAAAATAATATTAAATAAATTTATTTATATATACCTATATTTATTTATTTATAATTTATTTAACTATTAAATATTTTTATAATTAAATTATATTTATAAATAATATACTATACTTAAAATATTTAAAATAAAAGAATAATATTAAATAAATTTATATATATATATATATATATATATATATATATATATATATATATATATATATATATATATATATAAATTTATAGGGTGGCAAAACCCCAAGCATCAATGCTATGATGCGGTTCTCCAATAACATCCAAACTGCAGGACTTTTCGACCCTGGGTTTATTGCCCACCTTTCACTCCGGAAAAGAGGTAAGCTGCTGGAAAGATTAGATAGATTTTTGGTGAATAGCCAGTGGATGGAGTCACTTCCCCTCACCCAAGTTCATCACCTACCTAGAATTACTTCTGATCACTCCCCACTGCTTATTAAAGTTTCTTTGGGGAGTATGGGTAGGCAGCATTGCTTCGCATTTCTGAATACTTGGGCTGATCATCAAGAATTTCTGTCCGTGGTGAAAAGCCGGATGGAACAACCCTTATTTCCTTGGTGATAACCCCCTCATCAGGCTTTGGAAGTTACAAAAAAATCTTAGCTTCCATTTGAAGAAATGGAACAAGAACAGCTTTGGTAATGTTTTCCACCAGGTTACACAAGCTGAACTCAATTTGAAGGCAGTGGAACAACTGAATGCTAATGGTGTAGAGAATGAGGATGACATTATTGATGCACAAGTTAAATTAATCCAAGCAATTAAGGTGGAAGAGAACTATCCGCAACAAAAAGTCGCCCTCAATAGATTTGTTTATGGTGACGTAAACTCTAAGTATTTCCATGCTATGATCAAATATAGAAGACAACTGAATGCTATTGTCACTATCAAGGACCAACAAGATCAATGGATCACCCAACCTGCCCTCATTGCTGAGAGTGCTGTCAGGCACTTCCAGAATCTTTTTGCTGCCGTGACATGGGTTCTCCCTCCCCTATCCAAACCGAGTCGTTTGATGAAGACGTACTTTATACCCAACAGTTACGGCTTACCGGCTTGCTCGAGGAACATGAAATTGTGGCCGCCCTCAATTCAGTTGATGGAAATAAGGCAACTTGGACTCGATGGGTATACCTCCATTTTTTATAAGAAGGCTTGGGAGCTCATTAAGAAGGATGTAATTGCTGCTATTCAGGCTTTCTTCTCTGGTACCAATCTCCCCCCTTATTTCTCCTCTACTACCATAGTTCTTATCCCCAAAGACAAGAAGAAAACCTATTGGAATGATTTTAGGCCTATAAGTCTAACCAACACATTCTCTAAGATTATTAGCAAGATCCTGGTAAATAGACTTCAATCTCACCTTCCAACTCTCATTTCTCCTAATCACTCGACTTTTGTCGTGGCCGAAACATCACCGATAACATTCTCCTAGCTCAAGAGTTATTCTTGGACATAGACAAGCCAATCGGAGGCCGAACCCGCTCGCTCAAACTTGATTTGAAGAAAGCATATGACACTATCACTGGCAATTCATTGATCTTATTTTGAAGGGAAGAGGCTTCAATTCTCACTTCGCAATCCGATCCATAGATGGATCTCCAATACCAATCATGACATCCCGATTAATGGGATTTGCCATGGATATTTCCCTGCTGGGAGAGGTATAAAGCAAGGGGACCCCCTGTCCCCTACCATCTTCATTCTGGCATTTGACTACTTCTCCAGAGTTCTCAATCAGGCTCATAAATCCTACCCCTATCTCTGCTACAAGCATTGCTCCACCCCTATTGTGAGTCATCTAGCCTATGCAGATGATGTTATTATATTTTCCAATGGCAGTAAATTGGCAGTGAAGAAAACAATGCAGATATTGGAGCATATCAAGGAGGTGGTCGGTTTAGATTTAAACAAAAATAAATGTCAGTTCCTAACCGGTAAGAACTGCAAGAATGATATCCTCTCTTGGATCAAGAATTTCACTCGGTTTTTCTCACCCTTCCGTCCCAATCAAATATCTAGGGATACAATCGTTAAAAGGAAAAAAAGAAAACTCAATATGATGAGGTGACTAACAAGATTACTTCTCAAATTAACTGCTGGGCCAATACCTTCCTCTCCAATGGGGTCCGAATCACCTTGCTTCAAAGTATCTTAACCTCTTTCCCCCTATACACTATGCAAATGATTAAAATGAAAAAAAAGCACCCAGCAATCGCTAGCCACTACTTTCAACAAATTCCTCCGGGAGGGCAAACATCCTCAAAAGCATTGGGTGCATTTGGAATAAGTGTGTAAACCGATCGAAGGTCGGGGTTTAGGATTTAAGAGCTTCAAACAATTAGGTGAGTTATTCTATATCAAGCAGATGGATCAGGTTTAGACAAAATAATTCTCTATGGGCCTCATTTGTTAGACACAAGTATTACAAAAGAACCCATCCTAACCCGGTTCATCCTAAGCCGGTTGATTCTATCCACCGGAAGGAGTTGTCGAAAGTCGAAATAAAGCTAATGATTTCTTCTCGTTGGGAGCTGGATCCGGTAAGATCAACTTTTGGCTTCGATAACCGGCTTCATGGGTCCGCCCCTACCCCTCTCTTCCCTGCCGATTATGACTCGGCCTTGATTGTGTCTGATCTATGGCAAGGTGACCATTGGAACATTGCAGCCTTGAAGAAGATTGTTCCTGAAGATACCATTCCTGAAATCCTGGACATCCCAGTGGATTCTTCTGCTCCTGATAGACTTGTTACCAAGAATCCACCACACAGGTCTCTAAGCCATTTTATCTATAAGCATACTCATACTTGGCCTAAGGTTTGCTGGGGGAAAAGGATATGGTGCAAGGAACTCACCCCTTCCATGTCCTTTTTCTCTTGGAGGCTTTTTCATGGATTTCTACCATTGGATGATATATTGAAAATGAAGGGACTCAAAAGTGCCTCTAGATGTTGGCTGTGCAATTCTGCAGAAGAAACCATCCAGCACCTGTTTATGGAATGCCCTGTGGTGAAGGAGGTCTGGAACTATACTCTCACTAGAGTAAATCTTAGAAGGCATCAGGGTCTCTGGACTTCCATTCGATCCTGCTCGGCTTGACCGGATGGACCTCCAACTCTCCCATATCCCTCTTATCATTTTTTGGTTCACCTGGATGGCTAGGAACAAAATCAAACATCAAGGTGAAAGGTTGGATAGCAGGCAAATCTCCACTCTTTGCTGCAGCTTTATACAGAATCATATTTCTAATCCTTTCTCCTCAGTTAAGCAAAAACCCAGGGTGAAATTAATTCAATGGACTCCAGCCCCTTCTCCTTGGATCAAGATCAACACTGATGGTAGTTACTCTAGGTATAATGCTGGCATTGGTGGGGTATGCAGGAACCATCAAGGCAAATGCCTTTGGTGGTTCCAATCCCCCATTTGTGCTTCTTCTCGCTCGTAGCGGAATTCTGTCGTTGTACTTGGCAATCAAGATGGCTAAGGTGCTTATGTACTCTCACCCGGTTATTGAATCCGATGCTCGCACATAACCTACAAATGCCGAGGGGTTCTGCCACCACACCCCATCATCTTGTATATTGGAAGAGGAAAATTACTCGCCTTACTCATAATATCCGGATCCGGTGGCTACACATTTATAGAGAAGGAAACCAACTCCGCTAATCGGCTAGCGTGAACCGCATCCTTCAACAACAGTGTTAAGTTTAGTGCTTCCCCTGAGGCCCATTTATCTTCTTTTTTGAGAGGGGATATTTTGGCTCTGCCTTTTGTTAGAAGAGCTTAACTTTATTTTCCATTTTCCTTTATTTTCTTTTTTTTTCCTTTCGGTGCTCGTTGGGCCTCACCCCCCCCTCTAAAACTTTTGTAATTACCTTCACTCTTAACATGCAAGGAGCTTAGGGCTCTTTTAGAGGAAAAAAAATATATATATATATATATATATATATATATATATATATATATATATATATATATATATATAAATTTATATATTTATATATACCTATATATATTTTTATTTACAATTTACTTAACTATTAAATATTTTTATAATTAAATTATATTTATAAATAAAAAACTATACTTAAAACATTTAAAATAAAAAAATTATTTTATATATATAGTTAGTTATTTATAATTTTGTTAACTATGAAATAGTTTTATAATTAAATTATATTTATAAATAATATACTATACTTAAAATATTTAAAATAAAAATAATATTAAATAAATTTATATATATATATATATATATACCTATATATATAATTTTAATTATAATTTATTTAATTATAAAATATTTTTATAACTAAATTTTATTTATAAATAATATATTATACATTAAATAATTAAAATAAAAAAATAATATTATAAATATATATATATATATATATATATATATATATATATATATATATATATATATATATATATACGTATATAAATTTATTTATTTATAATTTATTTAACTATTAAATATTTTTATGATTAAATTCTATTTATAAATAATATACTATACTTAAAATATTTAAAATAGAAAAATAATTTTATATATATATATATATATATATATATATATATATATATATATATATATATATATATTATTTAATTATTAAATATTTTCATAATTAAATTATATTTATAAATAATATACTTTACTTAAAATATTTAAAATTAAAAAATAATATTATATATATATATATGTATATATTTATTTATTTATTTATTTATAATTTTGTTAATTAAAAAATATGTTTATAATTAAATTATATTTAAAAATAATATACTATACTTAAATTATTTAAATTAAAAAAATAATATTATTAAAATTTATATATACATATATTTATTTATTTATTTATAATTTATTTTACTATTAAATATTTTTAAAATAAAAAAATAATATTATATAAAATTATATATATTTAATTATTTATAATTTATTTAACTATAAAAATTTTTTTTAATTAAATTATATTTATAAATAATATCTCGTACTTAAAATTTTTAAAATAAAAGAATAAAATTAATATATATATATATATATATATATATATATATATATATATATATATATATATATATATATATATATATATATATGTATATAAATTTATATATTTGTATTTACCTATATATATTTTTATTTATAATTTACTTAACTATTAAATATTTTTATAATTAAAATATATTTATAAATAATGAACCATACTTGAAACATTTAAAATAAAAAAATTATTTTTTATACATATTTATCTATTTATAAGTTCTTTAACAATAAAATATTTTTATAATTAAATTGTTTTATAAATAATATACTATACTTAAAATATTTAAAATTAAAAAATAATATAAAATAAATTTATATATATATATATATATATATATATATATATATATATATATATATATATATATATATATATATATATATATATTCAACAAAATAAAAATATATTAATCGAGAGAGTCTAAGTACATCCGATATGAGGAAAAGAAAGCGAGTTCCCATGTAAAAGAATTCTAAACTCCCTAAAGGTAGGAGATTTAGGATCCAAAGAAGAATAAGGAATGCATAAAATATCATCGAGAAACGGCTCTAGTAGCAAGCTAATTAGGCGGTCGATTTTCCTCTCTATGAATGTGATTCCAAACAATAGATATATTAGATGCCAATAAAGAAATTTTATTGATCCAAACTTGAAGGTACCAAGGAGTAGCTGATTTATGTAAAAGAATATTCAGTAGTAATAAGAAATCCATCTCCACATGTATTGGACTTTGATGATTCATAATGGCTGTCTTTAGACACAAAAAAATAGCAATAGCTTCAGATTCTAATGCATTAATGGCAGCAATAGGGGCAGAGATAATCCATAAGCAAATACCCATATGATTTCTGCATAGAGCACCAATACCGGCATTAGAACAATTACCAGCATTGGAAGGTTTAAAACTTCCATCAGTATTTATTTTAACCCATGGAAATTTAGGAGTTCTCCAAATGATCAATTGAGCTTTGGCATAACAAGGCTTATCATTTAAATTCAATAAAGCTGTTATCTTATGAAGATAGTTCAGGCAATGTTTAATGATAACCTTGGCTGAAAAAACCATATTGTTATGGATAATCTCATTCCTAGCCATCCAAGTAAACCGAAAAATAATCGAGGGAATGTAGAATTCTGCTTGTCTTCTTCCAATCCCGCGACAAAAAAAATCTTAACCCATCGGCAATATCTGTGAAGCAATCCCTTTTGTTTAAGAACATCCTTCCATACCTCCTGTATAGCATTGCCACTGAGAAATAAATGATTAATAGATTATTCACTTGAGAGACAAAAAGGACACATATAAGGTCTTCGAATTCCCTTTAACTTCAGAATATCATACATTGGTAGAAAACTTCGAAAAGTTTCCAATGGAAAAATGACATAGAAGGAGTTATGTACTTATTCCAAAGTAGCTTGCCTCAATCATTATATGTCCAATTATTGCTTAGAGAGATAGATGAACTTGGAAAGGCTTTGTGTAGATGGATTCTTGGTAATCAATCTATCCTTATTATTAGGCTGCAAAGGAATAGATGCAATTTTGTTAACCAAATCCGTATTTACAGCAACTTTCAATTTATCCTCATCCCATTTGAAATTGGTCCGGAAATCAGAAACTTTATGAATGGAAGAAGATAATCCTTGCTTATTTAGATAGTCATTAAATAACCAATTGTCAAGCCAAAAATCTACTTGGCCATCACCAATATCCCAAATAAAAAGTTTTTCAGCAAATTCTCTTACTTTTAAAAGCCTTTTCCAGTTTTTAGAATCACCTATTTTAGCTTGAACCTGAGAAGGATGGAAATATATATATATATATATATATATATATATATATACATATATATTTATTTATTTATTTATTTAGTTATTTATAATTTTGTTAACTATTAAATATTTTTATAATTAAGTTATATTTATAAATAATATACTATACTTAAAATAATTAAAATAAAAAATAATATTAAATAATTTTATATATATATATATATATATATATATATTTTGCACCAATAATAATATTATATTAAAATGAAGAGTTGGTACATCTAACATGAGGAATCTTCATTAAGTCCCCATGTACAAGAGAACTAAATAAAGGAAAAAAGAAATATCGTAACTACAAATTACATTAAAGGAAGTAGAGGCGGTAGATGCGAAGCCGATTTGCGAGCTGATTTCCTTCTCTGTAAATGTGAGACCAAATAATGTGCATTGAATTAGTGATAGCCTTGATCTTTTTTATCCATATATGAAGAAACCAAGGTATTGCTGATTTACGTGTCAAAATCATGTAACAAAAGCATGGAATCAAATTCAAAATGAAGAAATTTTAACTTCGGTTTTTCAGCGAATCTTTAAACCCCGAAAGACAGCAATAATTTCAGCTTCAGTGCGAACAAGCCATGACAGAGGCAGCGAAGAACCATAGACATTTTCCTTTAAGATCCTCGCAAAGACCTCCAATTCCAATGAGAGGAAGATTTGAAGCGCCATCCGTATTAATCTTCGACCAAGGATGCATAGGAGTCTTCCATTGTACTTAAAACAAATTGCCTTTTCTTCGAGTCCGAGAAGGAGCAATTAAATTCTGCACTTTACCGAGATAGGTCCGAAGAATTTAAAAATTTCCATTTTGTCCTAATAAGGACAGAATCTCTCGCCGATTTGTTGAATCCGATTGCAATTAAGAAAGATATGGAATAAAGATTCCTCCTCGATAAGACAAAAAGGACAAATAGAAGGTCCTCTAAGACCTTTAAGCTTCAAAATATCATCGGTAGGGAGTAGTTTCTTGAATAACTTCCAACAAAAGAAGGACATGGATGGAGTGATATATTTATTCCATAATTTATTTCCCAATCATTCTTCTCGCAATTGAAACAAGATTGATAAACAAATTTAGACAAACTCGATTAGCGGGATTTTTGGGAATTAATTTATCCTTGTTATAAGGTCGAATAGGAATGGATAAAATTTTGTTAATAATTTCGAGTCGTAGATGAGTTTGACGCGTATCGATATTCCATTTATGCTCTTTCCAGCAATCAGCAACAGTTTTAATATTTGAAGAAGAAGTAAAAAGATGAGCTAAGGAATCATCATACAACCACTTGTCAAACCAAAAATTAATTTGGCCATTACCAACCTCCCAAGTAAAGAGATCTTCGACCTTCATTCTCACTTTCGGCAATTCCTTCCAAGTTCTAGAGTCACCCACTTTGTATTGCACTTGAGTAGGATGAGTATTATAACGAGTATTTGCTATGCATGAATTTAGACCAAAGAGAATCTTTAGCTCTAAATCTAAGCCACTGTTTGCAATAGAAAGAAAAGCTAAGATGTTGAAAGCTTTTAAACCCAAGACCACCACAATCGATGAGCTTACACAATTTGTCCCAATTTGTCCAATGTAGTTGTTTGTGATTACCTTCCCATAAAAATTTATTGAACATGACTGAAATTAACTTCGGGTACTCTTCTTCATTCTTACCATTTGGAGAATGTAAAGAGGAAAAGATGATAGTATACTCTTAAGAAGAGTTATTCTCGCTCCATTGGATAAAAAAATGTTAGACCAACAATTAATTTGAGAAGAGATCTTAGTAACAATATCATCATAATGGATTAACTTCCTTCTTCCTTTAATCAATGGAAACCCCAATACATAGAAAGGAAAATGAGCTTCCTTAAAACCGAGTAAAATCAACAATCCAGGTTTTAATAGGTATACTTGATTTTAGAACTCGCCAAAAATTGACATTTTGGTTTGTTGAAGAGCATACCGAAACACTTTCAAACATAGCCAAGGTTTTCATTAAACATTTGATGGATTGCTTACTTCCATTAGAGAACACAATAACATCATCAGCATAGGCAAGATGAGAGATTAGTTGTGAAGATCTATGCTGAAATTGAGTATATGTATGAGATAGCTGAATTTGATTTAACATCCTTAGTAGATAATCAAAAGCAAGGATGAAAATGTAAGGTGACAAAGGATCACCTTGTTTAATAACTCTACCAGAAGAGAAAAAACCATGGCATTCCCCATTGATCATAACACTATAGTAATTGTTGGTAAGCCATTTAACAATCAAATTGCAGAAATCAGCTTTGAAACCCCTTGCCTCCAATACCTCAATAATGAATTTCCAACTAATTGTATCAAAAGCCTTGGCCAAATCTAATTTAAAAATAATGTTGGAGCCTCTACAATTTCTGTCCAGGTCATTTAAAAGCTCTTGAGCCAAAAGTACATTCTCACTGATACTTCTCCCTTTTAAGAAAGCAGCTTGATTTTCTGAAATTAAATCATTGAGCAATGGTTGTAATCTGGCCACAATAACCTTACTTATGATCTTAGAAAAAGTGGAAGTTAAACTAATTGGCCTAAAATCAGACCAAGAAGCTTTCATAGTATTCTTAGGTATCAGAATTATAGTGGAAGAAGCAAAATATTTAGTCAATTGAATACCATGGAAGAAACTTTTCACAGCAGCAGTAATATCTGATTTAATAAGATACCAGAATTTTTTATAAAAATCAGGTGTGAACCCATCTGGTCCAGCAATCTTATCACTTTCCATAGAGTTAATGGCAATAAAAATCTCATGTTCATTAGGAGAAGCAGCTAAATCCAGAGATTGAGAGA
>JAKZJZ010000410.1:17500-20000 GCA_022702705.1 Papilionanthe hookeriana x Papilionanthe teres
CTAATATTTGTTGCTTATGCTCGTTTTTGCTATGTTTGGTTAGGGTTTACTCGGTTGTTGTCCGTTTTTTCTTTTTTGCATCGTGTCGAGTTGTTCTTTGGAAGGAGGAACCGTTATGGGTGCGTGCATCTGTGTTGTTTTGTTTAGTTATAGTTAGGGATCCTCCTTCCCTCCTCGTGTTGTACCTGTTTTTCCTATTTCAACACGAAAGGAGCTACGAGCAGACTCTTTCTTTAATATATATATATATATATATATATATATATATATATATATATATATAGTTATTTATAATTTTGTTAACTATTAAATATTTTTATAATTAAATTATATTTAAAAATAATACACTATACTTAAAATATTTAAAATAAAAAAATAATATTAAATAAATTTATATATATATATATATATATATTTGTATACCTATATATATATCTATTATTTTTTAATTATTAAATATTTTTATAAATAAATTGTATTCATAAATAATATGTTATACTTTAAATATTTAAAATAAAAAAAATATTAAATAAATTTATATATATAAAAAATAATATTATATAAATAATATTATTTATATAAAATAATATTATATAAATAATAAAATAAAAAATATTATTATATATATTTATTTAAAATTAATTTAATTATTAAATATTTTTATGATTAAATAATATTTACAAATAATATACTATAATAAAAATTTTTAAAATAAAAAAATAATAATATATTATTTATTTATTTATATTTTTTAACTATTAAATATTTTTATAATTAAATTATATTTATAAATAATATACTATACTTCAAATATTTAAAATAAAAAAAATTTATATAAATTTATATTTATATATATATATATATATATATATATATATATATATATATATATATATATATATATATATATATATATACACGCATATATATTTATTTATTTATAATTTATTTAACTATTAAATATTTTTATTATTAAATTATGTCAAAAAATAATATTAAATAAATTTATATATATATATATATATATATATATATAATTTATTTAATTATTAAATCTTTTTATAATTAAATTTTATTTATAAATAATATAATTTACTAAAAATATTTAAATTAAAAAAATAATATTATATATAAATATATATATGTTAATTTACGTTTATATATATATATATATGTATATATGTATATATATATATATATATATATATATATATATATATATATATATATATATATATATATATATATATATATATATTTATGTATGTATACATAAAAATACCAATTCATTAACCAAATAGGTCAACTTTTGACCAAAAAGTCAACTTTGATTAAAATGGTCAATTTTTAACCCATTGACCCAATACGTCTACTTTTGACCAAAAAGTCATCTTTGATCAAAATGATCAATTCTTGACCCAATTACCAACTTATTGACCAAATAAGTCAATTTTTGACCAAAAGTCAACTTTGGTCAAAATAGTCAATAATTAACCAATGACCACCCCGTTGACCCAATAGGTTAAATTTTGACCAAAAATTCAATTTTGGTCAAAATAGGTCAACTTTTGACCAAAAAGTAATCTTTGGTCAAAATGGCCACTTTGTGACCCAATGAACACCCCATTGACCCAATAGGTCAGTTTTTGACCAAAAAGTAAATTTTGGTCAAAATAGTTAATTTTAGATCTAATGACCAATTATTCACTCAATAAGTTAATCTTTGACCAAAAAGTCAACTTTGGTCAAAATATTCAGTCCTTAACCTAATGATGATCCCTCGACTCAAAAGGTCAACTTTTGACCGAATAGTCAATTTTGGTCAAAATAGTCGATTTTTAACCGAATGACCACCAATTGACCCAATAAGTCAACTTTTGACCAAAAAGTCAACTTTGGTCAAATGATAAGTCAACTTTTAACCAAAAAGTCAACTTTTGACCAAAATAAGTGAACTTTTGACCAAAAAAGTTAATTTTAGTCAAAATGGTTAACTTCTGACATAATGACCTCCCAGTTGACCCAGTAAGCTCAACTTTTGACCAAAAGTTAATTTTGGTCAAAATAATTAATTTTTGACCTAATGACCAAGATAGTCAATTTTTTGAATTAATGACCAATTATTGACCCAATAAGTCAATCTCTAACCCAAAAGTCAACTTTAGACAAAATGGTCAATCATTGACCCAATGACAAACCCATTGCCCAATAAGTTAAATTTTGACTAAAAAGTCAATTTTGGTCAAAATAGTCAATTTTTGACCTAATGACCACCCATTAACCAAATAGGTCAACTTTTGACCAAAAAGTCAACTTTGGTCAAAATGGTCAATTTCTGACCCAATGATCAACCCATTGACTAAATTGATCAAATTTTGACCGAAAAGTCAACTTTTTAGGTCAAAATAGATAATTTTTTATCTAATGACCAATTATTGACCCAATAAGTAAATCTCTAACCAAAAAGTCAACTTTGGTCATAATGGTCAATCCTTGACCC
>JAKZJZ010000410.1:25000-27500 GCA_022702705.1 Papilionanthe hookeriana x Papilionanthe teres
TACTCATTATCAAAATGTTGAAGTTCATCCTAAGCCTACAAATTATCCTGTTTTTCAACAAATAAATCAAATGGAGACGAAATTTCAACGAGATTGACGGTTATTAGTTACGAGATTAATAATGATTGGATGATACGGAAAGCAAAAAGAAGACATCAATGGAGTTAAAGAATCTTTACGAAAGTAATATTGTACATGCAACTACTACTTCTTCTTCTAGGTTGACTAGAGGGGGAAAAATATTATTCATGATTAAATTTTTATGCTTTGGAATATTAGGGAGTGGCTGACCACGGCTCCCTTAATAGACTTCTAAATTTAAACAGGGTTCATCATTTTTGGGTTATAGTTATTCTTGAGCCTTTGGTGAAATCTAATTTTGATAGATTTACTAAAAGACTCCCTGGTTATAATTTTCTTACTAATTGTTCAAATAAGATCTGGTTATTCTACAAAAAGAGTGAAGATTAATCTTATATTTAATCATTCTCGGTTGATCCATTTTCATTTTGAACTAGACCAATTTTATGGTTTTGCTTCTTTCATATATGCTTGCTTCTTCAAATGCTGATAGAATTGAATTATGGAATAGTTTACATCATATAAGTATTTCTATGAATGATAAGCTGGATTGTGGGTGGAGATTTTAATTCTATTGCTCATCCTAGTGAAAAAAAGGTGGAAGGAATCCTAATCTACAAGCAATGTTGAATTTTACTAATAATATCTCTTCGACTAAACTCTTTGATATTGGGTTTGAGGGATCCCCTTTACACAGAGGAGAGGCAATATCTATGAGAGAATAGATAGAATTCGGTGAATCGAGCATTGGCTCAACATGTTCCCTGTTACTAAAGTTAATCATTTGGCAAGGCTTAGCTCGATCATACTCCTCTACCGATTACTTGTGCTTTCTCTACAGTTCGTTAAAAATTCGTCTTTAGATATTTTAATGTTTGGTCTACTCATCCCGAGTATACTCGATTAATTGCTTGATAATTGGAAGGCTTCTTTGCTAAGATTTTATTCGATCCTATTTCCAAACTTTGGCAATTACAAAAAATGATTGCTAGTAAGTTGAAACATTGGAATTTTACTGTCTTTGGTAATGTTCATCAGAAAGTTGTTGAAGCTGAATCCATGGTGAATGAATTGGAGAAATTGGTTGAAGATGGATTAGATTCCGACCATAATCTGAATGAAGCCTATTGTAAATTACATTCTGCTATCAAGACTGAAGAGCTTTTCTTACAACAAAAAGCGGCGATTAATCGGTTTAAGCATGGTGACGGGAATTCAAAATTTTTCCATGCTTGCTTATTAAGTACAAAAGGTCCGTTAATGTTATTTTGAAAATCAAATCAGCTGATAATACATGGTTAGTAGATACAAAAGATATTGCTATCGATGCTTTATTACATATTTCTCTAGTTTATTTTCTTATCGACCAGGTGAATTTTCTTGCTTATTCTCCTTCGATTATAAGATCTGATTTAAGTAATGTTAATATGGATTGCTTGTCTCAACCTCCTAGCACTAATGAAGTTTTTGAGGCTCTAAAAACCATTGATGGAAGTAAGGCGACGTGGGCCGGATGGATTTACAGTTGATTTTTATATTAAGAACTGGATGGTTATTAAATCCGATGTGGTCGTAGGCCGTACAAAGTTTTTCAAGGAATTGATCTCCCTAAGTATTTTGCTTCCACTTCTATTGTATTGATTCCTAAGGATAAAAGGAAATCCACTTGGCAAGATTTCAGACCAATTAGTCTGACTTCAACCTTTTCCAAAATCATAAGTAAGGTCTTGGTTTTTAGATTACTGACCTTTATTGGAGAACCTTATTTCGATAATCAAAGTGCTTTTATAAAGGGAAGGAGTATTTGTGATAATGTTCTTTTGGCTCGAGAGTTGCTAGTAGATCTTGATAAATGCTGCGAGAGGATCTAATATCATTTTTAAACTAGATATTGCTAAAGCCTTCGATTCCATTAGTTGGAGTTTTATTACGAAGGTTCTTGTCGATAGAGGATTTAGCTACTAATTTTTGTAATCTCATTTATAGGTGGTTAAATAATAGTTATCATAGTGTGCTTATTAATGGTATTAGCCATGGATTCTTTAAATCTGGAAGGGGCATTAGACAAGGTGATCCTTTATCACCTTATATCTTCATCCTTGTTTTTGATTATCTATCAAGAATGTTGAATCAAATGCGAGTAGCTCATCCATACACTCAATATCGGCATAAATCTACTCGGCTTGTTAGTCATCTAGCTTATGTCGATGATGTTATTGTTTTCTCTAATGGAAGTAAGCAATCAATTAAATGTCTTATGAAGGTGCTTGATTGAATTTGAAGAAATTTACGGTATGGTATTTAATAAATCTAAATGTCGGTTTCTTCCAAGCTCAAAAATTACGCCCAAAGGAAAAATTGGATTTCGATTTTACTCGATTCGGGGAGACTCAATATCCACTTATATATTTGGGTTTTC
>JAKZJZ010000410.1:32500-37500 GCA_022702705.1 Papilionanthe hookeriana x Papilionanthe teres
TTATATATATATATAAATATATAACTATATATTTTTTTATTTATAATTTATTTAATTATTAATTATTTTTAAAATTAAATTATATTTATAAATAATATACTATACTTCAAACATTTAAACTAAAAAAATAATATTATTTATATATATGATATTTATATATTTATATATATATGTATATATATATATATATGTATGTATATATATATATATATATATATATATATATATATATATATATATATATATATATATATATATATATATATATATATATATATATATATATATATATATATATATATATTTATTTATAATTTATTTAACTATTAAATAATTTTATAATTAAATTATATTTATAAATCATATACTTATACTTAAAATATTTAAAATTAAAAAATAATATTAAATAAATTTCTATATATATAATTTTTTTAATATAGTTGTCTTTTTTACCAAAGTTGACTTTTTGGTCAAAAGTTAACCTATTGGGTCAATGGGTTGGTCATTAGGTCGGAAATTGACCATTTTAATTAAAGCTGACTTTTTGGTCAAAAGTTCACCTATTGGGTCAATGGGTTTGTCATTGGGTCAAAGATTGACCATTTTGATCAAAGTTGACTTTTTGGTCGGAGATTGGCTTACTGGGTCAATTATTGGTCATTTGGTCAAAAATTGACTATTTTCACCAAAATTGAATTTTTTGTCAAAAGTTAACCCATTGGGTTAATGGGGTGGTCATTGGATCAGGAATTTTCCATTTTAACCAAAGATGACTTTTTGTCAAAAGTTGACCTACTGGGTCAATGGGTTGGTCATTGGGTCAAGGATAGACCATTTTGACCAAAGTTGACTTTTTGGTCAGAGATTGGCTTACTGGGTTAATAATTGGTCATTAGGTCAAAAATTGACTATTTTGTCCAAAATTGATTTTTTGGTCAAACATTGACCTACTGGGTCAATGTGTTGGTCGTTGGGTCAAAAATTGATCATTTTGACCAAAGTTGACTTTTTGGTCAAAAGTTGACCTATTGGGTCAATGGGTTGGTCATTGGGTCAAGAATTTATCATTTTGACCATAGTTGACTTTTTGGTCAGATATTGACTTATTGGGTCTAAAATTGGTCATTATGTCAAAAATTGATTATTTTGACTTACATTAAATTTTTTGTCAAAAGTTTACCCATTGGGTCAACGGGGTGGCATTGGGTCAGAAATTGACCATTTTAACCAATGTTGACTTTTTGGTCAAAAGTTGACATATTTGGTCAATGAGTTGGTAATTGGGTCAAGATTTGACCATTTTGACTGAAGAAAACTTTTTGGTTAAAATTTGATATATTGGGTCAACGGGTAGGTCATTGGGTCAAAAATTGACCATTTTGACCAAAGTTGACTTTTTAGTCAAAAGTTGACCTATTGGGTTAATGGGTGGTCATTAGGTCAAAAATTGACTATTTTGACCAAAATTGACTTTTTCGTCAAAAGTTGTCCTGTTGGGTCAATGTGTTTGTCATTGGGTGAACGATTGATTATTTTGACAAAAATTAACTTTTTGGTCAGAGATTGACTTATTTGGTCATTAATTGGTCATTAGGTCAAAAATTGAAAATTAAATATTTTTATAATTAAATTATATTTATAAATAATATACTAAACTTAAAAATTTTAAAATAAAAAATAATATTATATAAAATTATATATATATATATATATATATATATATATATATATATATATATTACCAAAAACCAAAAAATATTATTTAAGAAAGCTGTCTTACATCTAACATGTGGGATTGCAATTAAATCCCATGCAAAAGAGAACTAAATAAAGGAAAGGAAGAGTAATTGGCACTATAAATAACATCATGAGAAGAAGAAGCCTTGGTTGCTAGCCAATTAGCGAGGTTGATTTCCCTCCCTATAAGTATGGCTCCATAGAATTGTGATAGATGAAGAGAGAAGGTTAATTTTGTTCAGCCAAATCGAAGAAACCAAGGCACATCAACTTGAGACAATATGATTTGCAATAAATACGAGAGAATCCACTTCCAAGTGAACAAAATGATGATGTTGCATAATAGCAATTTTTAAACCCCAAAGGCGACAATTGCTTCGACTTCCAAAGCATTAAATGCGATAATAGGTGTCGAGAAAAACCATATACAATGTCCTTTATAATTTACGCATAGACCTCCAATACCAAGTTGAAGAAGTTCGAAGCTCCCATCAATATTAATTTTAAGCCATGGATTCTTAGGTGGTCTCCATATAACAAGCATAACTTTGTTTTTGATGCCTTGAGTTGAAGAAAGAACGAATTCGAATCTTACTAAGAAAAGTAATACAATTTCTGATGACAAGATCAAAAGAGAACACCTTATTATTGTAAATTAAATCATTCCTGGCTAGCCATAAAAACCAAAAAATCACAAAAGGGATGAAATAATAAGGAGAAGTTTTCCAATTTGCCCAACAAGCCTTAATAGAACTCCAAGGAGATAACTGAGTTTGCAATCCCATAACAGCTAACACACCTTTCCATACCTCTTGTGCCCAGCTGCAATGTAAAAAGATATGCCCAATGGTCTCTTCATCACAATGACACAAATGACACCTGGATGGACCTCTAAGTCCTTTAAGTTTAAGAATATCATCTGTTGGCGGCATCTCTTTAAACAATTTCCAACGGAAAAAGGACATAGAAGGTGTGATGTATTTATTCCAAAGTTTAGCACCTCGATCTTTTTTGCCAATTAAAACGAGGTTTGATAAATGAATTTAGATAATAATTATGAGGCTTTTTGACGATCGATCTATCTTTTTTTCCAATATGAAAAGGAGTATTTAAGATCATATTATGAAAATCGCGAGGACATATTCTTGAAATTTATGCAAATTCCAAATACCATCACTCCAACGATCGACAATGTGTCGAATAGGAAAATTTGGATTAAAATGTGCTTGAAAGGACTCATTAAACGACCAATTATCAAACCGAAGCTAATTTGACCATTACCTATTTCCCATGTGAACATCTTTTCGGCATGGAATCTAACTTTAAGTAGCTCCTTCCAGCTTTTAGAATCTCCGGGTTTAAGGTCGACTTGAGAAGGATGATTGTTAAGACAATATTTAGCATGCATAAATCTTGCCCACAATGACTTTTGTGCTCCGAAGTTAATCCATTGCTTGCGGTAGAATGTAAAGGCGAGATGTTGAAAGCTTTTAAAACCTAAGCCACCACAATCAAGAGGCTTACATAACTTCTCCCAATTGGTCCAATGCATTTGCTTATGTTGTCCTTCCCAAACAAATTTATTAAACATAATAGAAAGCATTTTACGTGTACTCTTCTTCATTTTTATCATCCGCATTATATAAAGAGGAAATGCGGTTAACACACTCCTTAAAAGTGTTAATCTTCCACCATTGGATAGAAAAGAGTTGGACCAACAATTAAGTTGAGAAGATATTTTAGCAATGATATCATCATAGTGAGAAAGTTTCCTTCTTCCTTTGATTAGAGGGAAACCCGGATACTTTAGAGGATATTAAGTTTCTCATAGTTAGTGAAATGCGAAATCCAATTTTCATTTGGGCGATAATTCTAGAACTTGTAAGAAATTGGCATTTAGCTTTGTTAAAAACCATTCCGAAATTTCTTCAAAATCAGACAAAACTTTCATGAGACATTTAATAGATTGTTTACTTCCATTAGAGAAAACTATTACATCATCGAGCATAGGCTAAATGGTCGACTAAATGAGTAGATCTATGTTGATATTGAGTGTACTTGATGAGTAAGCTGCATATGATTCAGCATTCTTGAAAGATAATCAAAAACAAGGATGAAAATATAAGGTGACGGTGGATCTCCTGTCTAATGCCCCTTCCAGATTTAAAGAATCCATGGCTAAAACCATTTATAAGCACACTTGTAATAATTATTGTTTAACCATCTATAAATGAGATTACAGAAGTTAGAGCTGAATCCTCTATCTGCAAGAACATTAAGAATAAAAGTCCAACTGATGGAATCAAAAGCCTTAGCAATATCCAATTTAAAAACAATATTTGATCCTCTGCAGCATTTATCAATATCAGTTAACAGTTCTTGTGCTAAAAGAACATTGTCACATATGCATCTTCCCTTTATAAAAGCACCTTGATTTTCAGAAATGAGATTCTCCAATAAAGGCTGTAACCGTGCAACTAAGACTTTACTTATGATTTTGGAGAAGGTGGAAGATAGGCTAAAGGGTCTGAAATCCTGCCAGTTGGACTTTCTTTTATCCTTAGGGATTAAAACAATAGTATTTGAAGCAAAATACTTAGGGAGATCATTTCCTAGAAAATAACTTTGTATTGCCAAGACCACATCAGATTTGATAATCAACCAATTTTTTTTATAAAAGTCAGTTGTAAATCCATCTGGCCCAGCTGTCTTACCTCCATCAATTATTTTAAGAGCCTCAAAAACTTCATTAGCATCAAGAGGTTGAACCAAATAATCCATATTAATATTACTGAAATCGAGATCTTATGAGATTAGGAGAATAAGCGAGCGAGAGTTCACGAGGCGATAAGAGAATAGTTTGGAAAAATAAGCAATAGCATCATTAGCAATATCCATAGAGTTGAATAACCATGTATTATCGCAGATTTAATCTTCAATATCACATTAACGGATCTTTTAAACTTAATGGCTGCATTAAAAAATTTTGAGTTTCTGTCTCCATGCTTAAACCAATTGATGACTGCTTTTGCTCGAAGGAAGAGTTCTTCATTCATAATAGTCGAGTTTAATCTACTATATGCTTCATTTAGATTATAATCGAATCTAAACCATCCTCAACCAGCTTTTCTAAATCGGTTACCATAGCTTCGGCTTCGGTAACTTTTCGATGCACATTTCGAAAAATAGCTCTATTCCAATGTTTCGACTTACTAGCAATCCTTTTGTGTAATTGCCAAAGCTTAGAAAGAGGATCAGAATAA
>JAKZJZ010000410.1:42500-50363 GCA_022702705.1 Papilionanthe hookeriana x Papilionanthe teres
ATATATATATATATATATATAAATATAAAATGGAGGTCGAGGAGGGAAGTGCTTCTGTAGGGTTGGTTGGGTGTTGATGGCGAGTCGTGTCAGCTGGCCGGTGTTGGTAGGTTCCCTGTCTCCTTGGTTTGCTTGTTCTACGAGTTCGTTTGGTGTTGGGCTGGTTGCCTCCTCTTCTTACCTTTGTTTTTGGTCTTCCCGGGCTTTCCTGAATTCAATTTTCTGAGTTGTTACTGTTCTATTGATCTTGAGTTTGAGGTTTGGTGCCTTACTGGAAGTTCTTCCTCTCCTGGAACTTTGTTTTGTTATGTTGGTCTTGCCTGGGTGATTTTACGCCTTTGGTTGGATTTGGTTTTCTTTGGATACTGTTTGTGGGTTCTTGTGGTGTGGGCTTGGGTGTGTTTGTTGATGGCTAACCCCTCTTCCAGACTTTTCCCCATTGATAGCTACACAAACACCATGTGGGCTAAAGCTACCTATCTTTGGTGTTGTGGGAAAAGGACGGGTTCCACATAAGTCTTTTGACCATTTGGTTTTCCTCGGGAATTGCATGATACTTGCTTGCGGAGTAAGGGAAAAAGTCCTTTCATCCGGCTTTGTGGGTTCTAAGGATGGCTTACCTGCAGTTTTATTCTCCAAACAGGATATGCACTTGCCTTAATGAAGGTCGTCAAATTTTGTCGATAGGGAAATTCCAAATGGGGCACCCCAAAATGGAATATGTGAGGAAATACTTTGATGAGCTCGATCTTGTTGGCAGTGGAAGGCAGGCTTACTAGATGGGAGACACCTGCTGATTAGACTTTCAAATGAGGAAGATTATGCACGAATTTTTGGGCAACAATCCATACTAATTGCTTTGGAACCTATATGAAGATTTTAAAATGGACACCAGATTTCGACCCTTGAAAAGAGCCACCAATCATCCCTATGTGGTTCAAATTTCCGGACTTACCCATCCAGTTGTTTAACCAAAATGCCATGTTCAATATAAGCCAAGCATTGGGCACTCCACTCAAAGCTGATACTCACACTTTTGATATGGCAAGACCAGCGACGGCAAAAGTCTTGGTAGAAAGAGACATAACTTTACACGATATTCGGAAGATTTGGATCGGAACGGATGAAGAGGCTCCAGAAGAGGGATTTTGGCAGGATGTTGAAGTGGAGTTCAAACCACATTACTGTAAACATTGCAGAATGTTTGGCCACTTACTAGATCAGTGTTATATACTAAACCCCCTCGAAGAAGAAGTTTGGGCATGGCGAGAGGGCGAAATGATGCACGACATATCTATCTCCCCTCTCGAAGTTTCAATGGATAACATTCATCGGAGCTAACCCCTAGGAATGTTAACCCATTGGAAGGACATGAGGTCGACAGATTTGAGGGGCCGAGTATAGAGAAGGCTCGGACGGAAATCGGCGGTGAACAAGTAATTGAACCCACTGAGGTGCCCGACCACATGGATCTTTTAACTTCGATCCCGGCTCCGAGAATATAGTGGAAACTATCACGAGACCATATCGAGGAGGCGGATGAAGAGTTAAATAGTGCACAGCGGGTACATAAAAACGACAAAAGAAGGAAAAGCAAAACGGATCCGCAAGGATTACTGGGACCTCGATCTACGGGAGACACTCCGGACGGCCCTCGAGCACTTCCCCTAGAACTGGGGAAAAGGAAAAACTATTTCTCAATGATAAATTTCATGTGTTGGAATATCGGGGGTGCGCTCACCCTTCCTCTCCGAATAGAATAAAACGAGTTGGTCAAATTACACAAACTATGGTGTTTTGTACTCCTGGAGCCTATGGTTCCTATAAACAAGAATAAAATTACTAAGTCTTTTCCAAACTTTACCTTTTTCTCTAATCTCAGTAATAAGATCTGGATTTTTGCAAGAAATGAATTACAATGGTCCATTATTATTGATAACCCCCAGTTTATACACCTTCAATTTTCTATTGGGGAACAGCTGGGATTTGCTACCTTTATTTATGCCAGTTGCTCCCATGCCCACCAATGTCGTCGTGGTCCGAGCTACTCTCCTTGCTAATACCATGAACAATTTACGGATGGTTGGTGGAGATTTTAACTTGTCTCTCTTCCTCAGCTGAAAAGAAAGGTGGTTCTCCCCCTCACCTCCTCCATGAACAAATTTAATCATTTTATCCATAATGCCAAGCTTTTTGATTTGGGCTTTACTTGGCCCACCTTTCACATGGAGAAGAGGGAATACTTGGGAAAGGCTTGACAGAGTCTTGGTAAACTCTCCTTGGTATCAGCTGTTCCCTTTCACTTTTGTTACTCATTTGTCCATGGTTTGCTCTGATCATAGACCATTACTCATCTCTTTACAAAACACTGGTGGTAAGGCTGCTAGCAACTTCAGATTTCAAAACATGTGGACCCTTCACCCTGAATTTACGTGCTGAAGTGGCTAAGATTTGGAAGCCCACTCGGGGCGGCTCCCCTTGGGGAAACCTATGGTCTCTGCCTGATCGGTCGCTCAACATTTTAGGAGCTAGGCTAGGAACACTTTTGGGAACCTCCGGGATAATATACATAAGGCGAAGGCGAGGTTGCAAATGCGAAGCTGCTTTTTAATAGGGGACAAGGATGAAGCTGATCTTTTAGAGCATACGAACGGCTTCTCACACGGATCAATTACCAAGCTGAATTTTACAAACGTAAGGTTGCATACGCAGATTATTGATGGGGACGAAATACCAAGTACTATCATGCTTATATTAACTTCAAAAGAAAATGTAATATGATACTCACCATTACTTAATGAAGTTGGAATCGGAATCACTGAGGTCGATGAGATTGCTAGGGATGTTTGAGAGACACTTTAGCCATCTCTTTACTCGGGTGCCATCTAGCTCCACTCTATTCAACATAATCTTTTTCGGGATAATCTTAACTATGTGCGGGAGCTGAATCTAAGCGATATCCACGAGAGGTCGAGATTAAAATGGCTCTTGATACCATTAAGGATACCAAAGCTGCTCGGTCCTGATGGTTTCACATCCTCCTTTTATAAAGCTAGCTGGTCAATTGCTGGGTCGGGATGTCATTGAAGTTGTGCGAAGCCTTCTTCCAAGGCATGGATCCTCCCAAATTCTTTTACGCTTCCACCATTGTGCTTATTCCTAAGAACAAAGTCGGACAAAGCTCGGGGTGATTATAGACCTATCAGCTTAACTACTGTAATGTCTAAAGTGCTTAAGTAAAATCCTTGTCTCGAGAATTCGAGCCACATACGAGTCATATTATAAGTGAGAGCCGAGTTGCCTTTGTTAAAGGAAGGAACATCTCGGACAATATTACGTTGGCCCAAGAAATGCTTTTGGACTTAGATAAGAAGTGCGAGAGGCCACAATATCATTTTCAAACTTGATATTAAAAAAGCTTATGATACGATTAGTGGGATTTCATATTGAAGATTTTAACGGCTAGAGGCTTTCAACTCGACTTGGTTCATCTCATTAACGAGTGGTTAAAGTGCAATTTTCATTCTGTGCTTGTGAATGGAAATAAGCAGGGCTTCTTTAGTGCTACTAGAGGTATCAAACAAGGAGATCCCCTCTCCCCAATTTGTTTTTATTTTGACTTTTGATTATACTGTCCGGATGTTTAGACCAAGCTTTTCTTGCTTCTCCTCACCTTGCTTACCACCATAAATCTAACATTAGGATAAGTCACTTATCCTATGCGATGATATCATAATTTTCTCTAAGGCATCTAAAGTCTGCTATAAGGGTGGTTCGGAAGACTTTAAATCATTTTAGAGATGTTTACGGAATGGAATTTAATCTTACTAAGTGTCTTTTCTACCCTAGCAAGAATGTTAGCCTAAGTCAAAGAAGATGGATCTCCGACTACATCTGGTTTTCACGCAGCTACCCTCCCGATTGATTATCTTGGAATTCAGCTCATAAAGGCGGATCTAAACGAGACCCGGTTTCGGGAAGTTATAGAAAAGATAAAAAATCAAGTTTCTAGCTGGTCCAATTCCTTCCTCTCTAATGGTGGGAGAATTACTTTGCTGAAAAGTATTCTCTCTGCTCTCCTTCCTATGCTCTCCGGATGTTCACCATGAAAAGGAGCACATCTATACGGATCGACAAACCTGTTTAATGATTCTTATGGGTTTGGACAACATAAGCAATTTCATTGGTTTCCTTGGCGACGAGTTTGTAAACCCACTCGAGTCGGAGGTCTTGGTTTTAGGAGCTTTGATCGGATGAGCTTCACCAATATGTGTAAATTGTGGATTAGGTTCGGAGCTAATGATAATCTATGGGCCAAATTTCTCCATGGCAAATATCGTAGGTTTGAGCATCCAACTTTAGTCGAGCCTAAGTTCGGGTGACTCCGGGCTTTGGATTTCTATGCTTGAAAGTTAAAGAAAAGGCTGAACATCCGTTCATCCGGGAGTTGGGAGAGGGGCGGATCAACTTTTAGGTTGGATCGATGGATGCGGAATGGAACCAAGCTTTCGCAGAGCCCCGATCACGAGCGAGTCCCACACTACGTTAAAGAGTTCGGAGCGATAGCTGTTGGAATTACGAGCTGCGAATACTTTGCTAACTCCGAGCGAGTGCGACGGGTTACTTTAACAAATGTTAATCTTGGGAAAAAGGACACACTAATTACAAAGAACAAAAGACCACAGAAGCTCTCATCCTACATTTACCAACAAACTTATACCTGGGATCAGTTTAAGTGGGGCACAGAAATTTGGAATAAATTTCTTACTCCTTCTATCTCCTTTTTCTGCTGGAGATTAAGACATCTTGCCATACCTACTGATGACATCCTCAAATTAAAGGGTTTGAAAGGACCTTCCAAGTGCCATTTGTGCTCACAAGATGAAGAATCTGTCAACCATCTCTTTTACAAATGTCACTTCTCTCAAGAGGTTTGGAAACATCTCCTTAGTAGTTTTACTATTAACACCCTAAATCTGAGTTGGAATAGTTTGGATACCTGCTGGGTGGATTGGCATAAGAAACATCTTTTGGAGATACCTTGCTTGGTGGTTTGGTTCCTCTGGATGTGTAGAAATAAAGCTAAGTTTGATGGGAAGGCTACCTCTCCTCTTCGAGTTCGTTGTCCGATGTCTCGGCTACATTCTTAAGCTTATCAAGTTTCAACACTTCAAAGATATTTGCAGGGTAAGGCCAATGGCTAGCAAGAAGTTTTCTGTAGTAGTGTGGTACCCTCCCCCCCCTGTGGGTTAAAGTTAACACTGATGGCAGCTGCTTTAAATCTGATGCTGGCATTGGTGGGATCTACAGAGACTGCCAGGGGACATTGCTATGTCGTATTTCCATTCTCCCACATCTGCTGTTGATGTATTAGAAAGTCGTGATGATAGCCATCTTCCAGGCTATCAAGATTGCCAAGATATGCAAAATTACCGAGTCTGCTCGGTTGAATGCGATTCTAGCTGCCTGCAATAATTATCTTACCAAGATCGAACACTGCTCCTTGGAACATCGAGAGATGGATCTACAGTATGACCGACTATATGGATAATATGGTGGTTAAGTTTAACTTCATTCCTAGAGAAGGTAACTCTCCAGCTCATTGGTTAGCCACACGAGGCTGCTTATAATGAGGTCACTAAAGCCGATATTACCATTCCCCTCCCTCTTAAACTTTTAATACATGGAGACATCTTAGGTCTTCCATTTATTAGATGCTAGGTTTCTTCCTTTTTGTTTGGTCCTAAAAAGTTTTTACTTTGTTCTTGTTGGTATACATGTAACCAGGGTGTCCTTATCTTGCTTAGTTAGGTAGTTTTGTAGCAGCTTTTATTTTGGTTGTGGAGACACTCTAGTATTAGAGGTCTTCCAGCAAATTTTTTGTATCTGTAACCTTCCCTTTTAATCTAACATGTAGGGAGCTATACTTGCTCCTTTTGTTTTAAATATATATATATATATATATATATATATATATATATATATATATATATATATATATATATATAAATTAAATATAAATATAAATATTTATATATAATTATACTTTTTTTAACTATTAAATATTTTTATAATTTAATTATATTTATAAATAATATACTATACTTAAAATATTTAAAATAAAATAATAATATTATATAAATTTATGTGTGTGTGTATATATATATATATATATATATATATATATATATATAATACACTGAATATATATAAAAAAATTTATATTAATATATACCTATATATATTTTTATTTACAATTTATTTAATTATTAAATATTTTTATGTTTAAATTATATTTATAAATAATATACTATACTTAAAATATTTAAAACAAAAAAAATAATATTAAATAAATTTGTATATATATTTATTTATAATTTATTTAACTCTTAAATAGTTTTATAATTAAATAATATTTCTAAATAATATACTATACCTAAAAAATTTAAAATAAGTAATTACATAATATAAATTTATATATATATATATATATATATATATATATATATATATATATATATATATATATATATATATATATATATATAATTATATATATAAATATGTATATTTATATATAAACATTTATATTTCTTTATTTATAATTTATTTAACTATTAAATAATTTTATATTTAAATTATATTTATAAATAATATACTATACATAAAATAGTTAAAATAAAAAATAATTTTAAATAATTATATATATATATATATATATATATATATATATATATATATATATATATATATCGATGGAGTGAAAATAATGTTCCAGGCGTCATCATGTCATCACCGTCAATTTCGTATCATGTCGATGTCAAGGAGTCGCCATCTAATATTAGCCTAGTTTTATTCATATAAATCCTATGAAGGATTTAGAGAAATTTTAGGACTAATAATAGAAAAGGATGTTTATGATAATTCTTATATGAGGATATTCTAGAATAACATATTCCGGAATTTTCATATTAAGAAAATCATGGTAAACTAGAGATTTACGTTTCGGATTCTTTTAGATCTCCTATAGAGGTAAGCCTCTATAGTTAATTACATCTTAAACAATTTTCAATTGTTTAAGAAGACTTCTGATTAATGTTAATCATTTGTTTTCTAAGAATTCATTTTAAGGAGAGATGTACCCACTATCACTCCCGAATGTCATTATATCATGTTATTGAATACTTTAGGCATTATGTTTAACCCAAAAATTCGATTTTGTTGTCAATGTTGTTGATTTGTTGAAAATTTTCGGGTTATATGTCTAACCTAAAAGTTTTGGTTTTGTTTTTGTTGTCAAAAGTTTCGGAGTTATATGTCTAACCTAAAAGTTTTGGTTTTGTTGTCAATGTTGTTGATTTGTTGAAAAAATTTAGGTTATATGTCTAATCTAAAAGTTTTGGTTTTGTTTTTGTTGTCAAAAGTTTCAGGTTATATGTCTAACCTAAAAGTTAAGTTTTGGTGTTGTCTTTGTTGTCAAAAGTTTCAGGTTATATGTCTAACCTAAAAGTTTTGGTTTTGTTGTCAATGTTGTTGATTTGTTGAAAAATTTCAAGTTATATGTCTAACCTAAAAGTTTTTGTTTTTCTTTTGTCCCGTCGTCGACGTCCTGCAAAACAGAGTTAGCACATCCTATAACATGCAAAGAAAATCTAAACAGAATTTCTTGCTTTCACCCTGCAAAGAAAACATTATTAGAATCATCACAGAATACTTGGATATGTCTTGGATGTCAGTTTATGTCGAATTATTTTGAAATGTCAATTTTTTTTGTTGATTATGTCAATTTTGATTTAAAATGTTGAATTTATATCTTGATATTAAATGATGAATTAACTTGAGTTCATGTTTGTCGAACTCTAA
>JAKZJZ010000411.1:0-25000 GCA_022702705.1 Papilionanthe hookeriana x Papilionanthe teres
GGTTCGTCGAGTAACCAAATTGTGGCGAGGTAAGCTCCGGCCCCTTGCCTTAAAAATTTTAATTAACGAGGATAATATCGATGAACTTTCATTCGCCCCAGCACTTAGACTTCATGTGCTTGCCATCTCTTTCGTTGGATTCGCTTTTATTTACATATATATATATATAAATATATATATATATATATATATATATATATATATATATATATATATATATATATATATTTCTGTGATTACATCTATCCGTCTCTCTATATAAAGCTTTGTTACATACGCATATATATATATATATATATATATATATATATATATATAAATATTTATTCTTAGACTTATTTATATATATATATATATATATATATATATATATATCTTAGACTTATATATATATATATATATATATATATATATATATATATATATATATATATATATAAATCTAAGATATATATATATATATATATATATATATATATATATATATATATATATATATATATATATATATATATATATATATATATATATATATATACATGTGTGTGTATAGCAATCTTTATATATCTGGTTATGTTCTTTCATGCTCAGTTGTTCCGTTTTCCGCTTTCTGCCTTTTACCGGTTTGCTTGCTTATATATTTTTACATATTTCTATAATTATACACACACACACACACACACACACACACACATATATATATATATATTTATATAAAAGATATATATATATAAGATTATGCCTGTATAAAAATAAATATATGAATAATAAAAGGCAGATAGTAGAAAACAGAAACCGGTAAAAGGCACCTAATAATTATATATATACACATGTGTGTGTATAACAATCTTCATGCTCAGGTGTTCCGTTTTCTGCTATCTGCCTTTTACCGGTTTGTTTGCTTATATATTTTTACATATTTCTATAATTATATACATACATATAGTCATAGATTTATTTTTATACACGCATAATTTTATATATATATATATATAGATAAAGTTCAATATTTATATATATACCTATGTATTTGAGATCCAAGTTATATGGTGTAGTTAATTATTGCTGGAGGAAGGTTCCAGGTGGAAATTTCACACTTCCAGCTTCCCCCCTCTCTGCCGTTGGTTTAGTTGGCATCCAGACCTCTTCTTTCTTCCCTTATATATATATATATAAGGCTTCTTTTTGCTTTCCTTATATATATATATATATATATATATATATATATATATATATATATATATATATATATATATAGACACATGCACACATATATTTTTAGCTTTTAACTTCTTTGTGCTTGGAGCTTGTCTTTGGAAACTTTGTTTTTCTTGAGGTCGTGTTGACTTGTTCACCTTCTGGGAGGTTATGTTGTTGGGTTGGATGAGCCTTGCATATTATTCCTATTTTCATTAAGAGCTTATATTTCAATTAATTCTAACAATTCTAGAATGATTCCCCACTTACATATATTTGTTCTGACTTAATTTTGCTGTGATTTGGCTCCCTACTGTCGTCTCCGGTGGTTATTTTGTCCGTTTTCTTTTCGAGTCCGCTCTACGCGACATCTTTTCCGCGTCGCATTTACAGTACATTGTTGTGGCCCTATCGTCATCGTTCCACTTGCTAACAAGTTCGTTTACCTTGCGACAACGAAGTTCTCTGGGCTATTCTGTTATGTTTCCTTTGGCCTAATATGTGTTGTTTATGCTCTGTTTTTGCAATGTTCGGTTAGGGTTTACTGGTTCTTGTGTGATTTTTCTTTTTTGCGTCGCGTCGAGTTATTTTTTGGAAGGAGGAACTTTATGGGTGCGGTGCTTGTGTTGTTTAGTTTAGTTATAGTTAGAGATACTCCTTCCCTCCTCTTTTTGTACTGTTTTTCCTATTTCGACACGTAAGGAGCCACGAGTAGCTCTTTCTTTAATATATATATATATATATATATATATATATATATATATATTTAAAATTTTGTTAATTAGTTATTTATTTATGCTATTTTTGCTATAATTATTCTATAATTATAATTATGTTGTTTATTTATCTATAATTATATATGTTGTTTTTGCTATAGTTATTTATTTATTTAGTTATCTTTATAATTAAATTATATTTAAAAATAATATACTATATTTAAAATATTTAAAATAAAAAAATAATATTAAATAAATTTATATATATATATATATATATATATACCTATATATATATATATACCTATACATATATATTTTTATTTATTATTTTTTTAATTATTAAATATTTTTATAATTAAATTGTATTTTTAAATAATATGCTATACTTAAAATATTTAAAATAAAAAAATAATATAAAATAAATTTATATGTATATATATATATGTATATATATATATATATAAAATTATTTATATAAAACAACATTATATAAATAATAAAATAAAAAATAACATTATATATATATTTATTTATATATGTACATATAAATATATATAAATATTTATATATACAGGATATAAATTTTTTTATTCATAATTTATTTAACTATTAAATATTTTTATGATTAAGTTATATTTTTAAAAAATAAACTATATTTAAAATATTTAAAATAAAAAAAATACTATTAAATATATATACATATATATATATATATATATATATATATATATATATATATATATATATATATATATATATATATATATATTTATATATACCTGTATATATATTAAATAAAAAAATACTATTAAAAAAATAAATCTATATATATACATAAATTAAATATATATTATATATATTTTTATTTATTTATCATTTTTTTAACTATTAAATAATTTTATAATTAAATTATATTTATTAATAATATATTATACTTAAAATATTTAAAATTAAAAATAATGCTAAATAAATTTTTTTATATATATAAATATATATTAATATACCTCTATAAATATATTTTTATTTATAATTTTTTTAATTATTAAATATATTCATAATTAAATTGCATTTATAAATAATGTATTGTACTTAAAATATTTAAATTAAGAAAATAATATTAAATATTTTTTTATATATATAAGTATATATTTATCTACCTCTATATATATTTTTTTATTTATAATTTTCTTAATAATTAAGTATTTTTATAATTAAATTATACTTATAAATAATATACTTATACTTAAAATAATTAAAATAAAAAAATAATATTATATATATATATATATATATATATATATATATATAGATATAAATTTATTTATTATAATTTATATAACCATTAAATATTTTTATGATTAAATTATAATTTTAAATATTATACTGTACTTAAAATAATTAAAATAAAAAAATAATATTAAATAAATATATAAATCTATATATATATATATATATATATATATATATATATATATATATATATACCTATATATATATATATATATTTATAATTTATTTAATAATTATATATTTTTGTAATTAAATTATATTTATAAGTAATATACAATACTTTAAACATTTAAAATAAAAAAATAATATTATATATATAGATATATATATATATATATACATACATAAATATATATATATATACATATATATATATATATATACATAAATATATATATATATACATAAATATATATATATATATATATATATATATATTTATATATATGTATATATATTTATATATAACTATATATATTTTTTATTTATAATTTATTTAATCATTAATTACTTTTTGAATTAAATTATATTTATAAATAATATACTATACTTAAAACATTTAAAAAAAAATTAATATTTTATATATGTGTGTGTGTGTGTGTATATATATATATATATATATATATATATATATATATATATATATATATACCTAAATATATTTATTTGTAATTAATTTAATTATTAAATATTTTTATGATTAAATAATATTTACAAATAATATACTATACTTAAAATTTTTAAAATTTTAAAATAATATTATATTATTTATCTATTTATAAATCATTTAACTATTAAATATTTTTTTGATTAAGTAATATTTACAAATAATATACTGTACTTAATTTTTTTAAATTAGAAAATAATATTATATTATTTATCTATTTTTAATTTATTTAACAATTAAAAAATTTTATAATTAAATTATATTTATAAATAATATACTATACTTAAAGTATTTAAAATAAAAAAATAATATTATATAAATTTATATATATCTATATATAAATATATTATTATATATAAATATATATTTATATATACTTATGTATATATATTTATTTATATTTTATCTAACTATTAAATATTTTTACAATTAAATTTTATTTATAATTAATATGTTATACTTAAAATATTTAAAACTAAAAAATAATGTTAAATAAATTTATATATATACTTACATACATATATATATATATATATATATATATATATATATATATATATATATATATATATAATATTTATTTATTTATAATTTTGTTAACTATTAAATATTTTTATAATTAAATTGTATTGAATATACTATGCTTAAAATATTTAAATTAAAAAAAAATATTATGAAAATTTATATATACATATATATGTGTATATATATAAATATATATTTATATTTATATATACATATATTTATTTATTTATTTAAAATTTATTTAACTATTAAATAGTTTTGTAATTAAAATATATTTATAAATAATGTACTATACCTAAAAAATTAAAAAAAAATAATATTATATATTTAAGTATTTATAATTTATTTAATTATAAAAAAATTTTATAATTAAATTATATTTATAAATAATATCCTATACTTAAAATATTTAAAATAAAACAATAAAATTACTACATATATATATATATATGTATATATATATATATAAATTTAAATATTTATATATACATATATGTTTTTTTATTTATAATTTACTTAACTATTAAATATTTTTATAATTAAATCATATTTATAAATAATAAACTATACTTACAAAATTTCAAATAAAAAATTATTATATGTAAGTTATTTAATAATTAAATATTTTTATAATTAAATTTTTTTATAAATAATATACTATACTTAAAATATTTAAAATTAAAAAATAATATAAAATAAATATATTAGGGTTTACTAGTTCTTGTGTGTTTTTTCTTTTTGCATCGCGTCGAGTTGTTGTTTGGAAGGACGAGCCGATATGGGTGCGGTACTGTGTTGTTTAGTTTAGTTATAGTTAGAGATCCTCCTCCCCTCCATTTTTTGTACCAGTTTTTCCTATTTCAACGCGTAAGGAGCCACGAGTAGCTCTTTCTTTAATATATATATATATATATATATATATTTATTTATTTATAATTTTGTTAATTAATTATTTTTTATGCTGTTTTTGCTATAATTATTCTATAATTATAATTATGTTGTTTATTTATCTATAATTATATATGTTGTTTTTGCTATAGTTATTTATTAAGTTATTTTATAATTAAATTATATTTAAAAATAATATACAATATTTAAAATAAAAAAATAATATTAAATATATATATATATATATATATATATATATATATATATATATATACCTATATATATTTTTTTATTTATTATTTTTTTAATTATTAAATATTTTTTTAATTAAATTGTATTTTTAAATAATATGTTATACTTAAAAGATTTAAAATGAAAAAATAATATAAAATAAATTTATTTATATATATATATATATATATATAATAAAATTATTTATATAAAACAATATTATTTAAATAATAAAATAAAAAAATAATATTAAATATATATATTTATTTATATATACACATATAAAGATATATATATATTTATATTTACAGAATATAAATTTATTTAACTATTTAATATTTTTATGATTAAATTATATTTTTAAAAAATATACTAAACTTAAAATAATTAAAATAAAAAAATAATATATATATATATATATATATATATATATATATATATATATATATGTATGTATGTATATATATATATGTATATATATTTAAATATAACAATATATTTTTTTTATTTATAATTTATTTAATTATTAATTACTTTTTTGAATTAAATTATATTTATAAATAATATACTATATTTAAAACATTTAAAATAAAAAATTAATAGTTTATATATGTATATATATTTATATATATGCATATATATATTTATTTGTAATTAATTTTATTATTAAATATTTTTAAGATTAAATAATAATTACAAATAATATACTATACTTAAAACTTTTAAAATTATAAAGTAATTTTATATTATTAATCTATTTATAATTTATTTAACTATTAAATAACTTTTATGTTTAAATAATATTTACAAATAATATACTCTACTTAAATTTTTTAAAATTAGAAAATAATATTATATTATTTATCTATTTATAATTTATTTAACTATTAAATATTTTTATAATTAAACTATATTTATAAATAATATACTATACTTAAAATATTTAAAATAAAAAAATAACATTATATAAATTTATATATATCTATATATAAATATATTAATATATATAATTATATATTTATATATACCTATGTATATATATAATTTTTTATATTTTATCTTACTATTAAATAATTTTATAATTAAAATTTATTTATAAATAATATGCTATACTTAAAATATTTAAAACTAAAAAATAATATTAAATAAATTTATATATTTATTTAATTATTTATAATTTATTTAAATATAAAAAAATTTTATAATTAATTTTTTTTATAAATAATATCCTACATTTAAAATAATTAAAATAAAATAATGAAATTAATTATATATATATATATATATATATAAATTTAAATATTTATATATACATTTATATTTTTTTATTTATAATTTACTTAACTATTAAATATTTTTATAAGTTAATTATATTGATAAATAATAAACTATACTTACAAAATTTAAAATAAAAAATTACTTTATATATATATATATATATATATATATATATATATATATATATATATATATATATATATATATATTTATCTATAAGCTCTTTAACAATTAAATATTTTTATAATTACATTATTTTTATAAATAATATACTATACTTAAAATATTTAAAATTAAAAAAAATATAAAAAAAATTTATATATATATATAAATAAATATATATATTTAAATATATATATATATATATATATATATATATATATTTATATATATAGTTATTTAAAATTTTGTTAACTATTAAATATTTTTGTAATTAAATTATATTTATAAATAATATACTATACTTAAAATAATTAAAATAAAAAATAATATTAAATAAATTTATATATATATATATATATATATATATATATATACTTATATATATATTTAATTATAATTGATTTAATTATTAAATATTTTTATAATTAAATTATATTTATAAATAACAAACTATACTTTATAAATTTAAAATAAAAAATAATATTATATATATATGTATATATATATAACTATATATATATATTTATATATATATATATATATATATATATATATATATATATATATTATAATTTATTTAATTATTAAATATTTTTATAATTAAATTATATTATTAAATAATATACAATACTTAAAACATTAAAAAAAAAATTTTACATATATATTTATTTATATATAATTTATTTAACTATTAAATATTTTAATAATTAAATTATATTTATAAATAATATACTATACTTAAAATATTTTAAAAAAATTATATATATATATATATATATATAATTTTTTTAAAAATTAAATAATTTTATAGTTAAATTATATTTATTAATAATATATTTTACTTAAAATATTTAAAATAAAAAAAATTAATATTAAATAAATTATATTATGTATATAAATATAGATTTATGTACCTATATATATATATATTTTTAATCTTTACTTTTCTTAATTATTAAATATTTTTATGATTAAATTATATTTATAAATTATATACTATACTTAAAATATTTAAAATAAAAAAATAATATTATATAAAATTATATATATATATATATATATATATATATGTATATATTTATATATACACATATATATTTAATTATTTATAATTTGTTTAACTATTAAAAATTTTATAATTAAATTATATTTATAAATAATATCTTATACTTAAAATATTTAAAATAAAAGAATATAATTATATATATATATATATATATATATATATATATATATATATTTATATATACCTATATATTTTTTTATTTATAATTTACTTAACTATTAAATATTTTTATAATTAAATTATATTTATAAATAATAAACTATACTTAAAACATATAAAATAAAAAAAATTATTTTATATATTTATTTATTTATTTATAAGTTATTTAACAATTAAATATTTTTATAATTAAATAATATAATATACTTAAAATATTTAAAACAAAAAAAATATTAAATAAATTTATATATATATATATATATATATATATATATATTTAATTATAATTTATTTAATTATTAAATCTTTTATAATTAAATTTTATTTATAAATATTATACTTTACTTAAAATATTTAAATTAAAAAAATAATATTATATAGGCCAACTTTTGAACTAAAGTCAACTTTGGTCATAATAGTCAATATCTAACCCAATGACTACCCTGTTGACCCAATAGGTTTACTTTTGACCAAAAATTCAATTTTGGTCAAAATAGGTCAACTGTTGACCAAAAAGTAATCTTTGGTCAAAATGGCCAATTTTTGACCCAATGACCACCCCATTGACCCAAAGACCAACCCATTGACCCAATATGTCAGTTTTTGACCAAAAAGTAAATTTTGATCAAAATAGTTAATTTTTGATCTAATGACCAATTATTCACTCAATAAGTTAATCTCTGACCAAAAAGTCAAATTTGGTCAAAATATTTAATCCTTAACCCAATAACAAACTCATTGACCCAAAAGGTCAACTTTTGTCCAAATAGTCAATTTTGGTCTAAATAGTTAATTTTTGACTGAATGACCACCAATTGACCCAATAAGTCAACTTTTGACCAAAAAGTCAACTTTGGTCAAATGATAAGTCAACTTTTGACCAATAAGTTAACTTTTGACCAAAATAAGTTAACTTTTAACCAAAAAAGTTAATTTTAGTCAAAATGGTCAGCTTTCGACATAATGACCTCCCCGTTGACCCAATGACTCAACTTTTGACCAAAAATTTAATTTTGGTAAAAATAATTAATTTTTGACCTAATGAGCAAAATAGTCAATTTTTTGAATTAATGACCAATTATTGACCCAATAAATCAATCTCTAACCAAAAAGTCAACTTTGGACAAAATTGTCAATGATTGACCCAATGACAAACTCATTGCCCAATAAGTTAAATTTTGACCAAAAAGTTAATTTTTGTCAAAATAGTCAATTTTTGACCTAATGACCACTCATTGACCAAATAGGTCAACATTTGACCAAAAAGTCAAATTTGGTCAAAATGATCAATTTTTGACCCAATGATCAACTCATTGACTAAATTGGTCAAATTTTGACCGAAAGGTCAACTTTTTAGGTCAAAATAGATAATTTTTGACCTAATGACCAATTATTGACCCAATAAGTAAATCTGTGACCAAAAAGTCAACTTTGGTCAAAATTATCAATCCTTGACCCAATGACAAACCCATTGACACAACATGTCAACCTTTGAACAAAAAGATAACTTTGGTCAAAATATAAATCCTTGACCCAATAACCAACCCACCGACCGAATAAATCGACTTTTGTCCAAAAAGTCAATTTTGGTCAAAATAGTAAATTTTTTACATAATTGCCAATTATTGACCCAATAGGTCAACTTTTGAACAAAAAAGCCAATTTTGGTCAAAATTGGCAATATTTGACCTAATGACCACCTCATTGACCCAAAAGGTCAACTTTTGACCAAAAAGTCAAATTGGGTCAAAATGGTCAATTTCTGACACAGTGACTTAAATGTCATCTTTGGTGAAAATGGTCAATCCTTCATCTAATGACGAACCCATTGACCCAATTTGTTAAATTTTGACTAAAAAGTCAACTTTGGCTGAAATAGTTAATCCTCGACCCACTGACCAACCTACTGACCCAATTGGTCAACTTTTGACCAAAAAGTCAATTTTGCTCAAATTGTCAATTTTTGATCTACTGACTGCCTCGTTGACCTAAATAGGTCAAGTTTTGACCAAAAGACAACTTTGGTCAAAATTATCAATCTTTAACCCAATGACCAATCCACTGACCCAATATGTCTATTAAATAAAAAATAATATTATATAAATTTATACATATATATATACATATATATAAACATATATATTTTTAAATATATACATATTTATATTTATTTATTTATAATTTTTTGTCTATTAAATATTTATATAATTAAAGTATATTTAAAAATAATATACAATACTTAAAATATTTAAAAAAAAATAATATTATATAAATATTTTTATTTTTAATTTAATTAATTATTAAATATTTTTATAATTAAATTATATTTATAAATAATATACCATACTTAAAATATTTATAATAAAAAATAATATATATATATATATATATAATTATAATTTATTTAAAATAAAAAGCAATATTATATAAATTTAATTATTTATTTATATATATTTATTTATTTATAATTTAGATATATTTTTTTATATATAATTTACTTTAACTATTAAATATTTTTATAATAAAATTATATTTATAAATAATATACTATACTCAAAACCTTTAAAATATAAAAATTAATTTTTCATAAATATAAATATAAATATATATATATATATATATATATATATATATATATATATATATATATATATATATATATATATATATATATATATATATATATATACACACATATATATTTATTTATTTATAATTTATTTAACTACTACTTTAGCTATATATATATTTTTATTTATAATTTATTTTAACTATTAAATATTTTTATAATTAAATTATATTTATAAATAATATACTATACTTAAAAACTTTAAAATATCAAAAATAATTATATATATATATATATGTATATATATATATATATATTTATATTTATATATTTATATATTTATATATTTATATATTTATATATTTATATATTTATATATTTATATATTTATATATTTATATATGCACATATATATTTATTTATTTATAATTTATTTAACTATTAAATATTTTTATAACAAATTATATTTATAAATAATATACTATACTTAAAATATTTAAAAAATAAAAATATTATAAATTCTATATATATAACTATATTTTTATTTTTATGTTTATTTTTAATTTAACTATTAATTATTTTTATAATTAAATTATATTTATAAATAATATACTATAATTAAAATATTTAAAATAAAAAATAATATTATATAAATAAATATATGTATATATATATAAATATATTTATATATACCTATATATATATATTTAATTATAATTTATTTAATTATTAAAAATTTTAATAATTAAATTATATTTATAAATAATATACTATACTTAAAATATTTAAAATAGAAGAATAATATTAAATAAATTTATATATATATATAAATATATATATATACCTATATGTAAATTTATATATTTATATATACCTATATATATATATATTTATTTATAATTTACTTAACTATTAAATATTTTTATAATTAAAATATATTTATAAAGAATATACTATATATAAATATTTAAAATAAAAAAATTAAATTAAATAAATTTAAATATATATATATATATACATTTTTTTTTTTAAAAGAAAAGAGCTAGAGCGCTACATGTTAATGATGAGAAAAAAAACAATTACATACACGATTGAAGTATCAAAAATAAACATGGGTGGTATAAGATGCTACACACACATACGGACACCGGTATACTTCCCGACGGAAAGAAAAACCCAATGAAAACATGTGTCATCCCCTTCAGCAGACACCCGATCTAAAATGTGGAGCCTGCGCGGGTACGCATCCAAAAGGTAGGACGGGGTGGGAGGAGGGGCGGTGACACGAGGACTGGGTGAGGATGGAGGGGCTGTAGGCAACCCGATTAGCGAGGGCACATGCCTTCTCTTGTAAATGAAAGAGAAGCTGGATATTACATTGTTGGGAGAGACTTCGATCTTATGTATCCAATTTGAAAGATGCAAGGAGGATGGAGAGTGTTTTGTAAGTATTGCGGAATAGTGGCGAGTCGCGTTCCACGAGGATATTATGCCGTGGCAGTAAGCTGTTGTATGGCCGTATTCTTGTTAACTCGGCCTCGTAGGCCATACGGTAGAATGGAAGAGACGGATACACTTGCCATATGGATCCCTGAACACACCACCACACCCAGCACCGGCAGGCTGCAAAGCACATCGTGTGTAACTTTAATGAAAGGAGGAGGAACCTTCAATTAACTAAAATAATCTTGAGCTTTGCTTGGGGTGAAGAAGGGTAGGATAGTGAAGAATGTTAGGAGAAGTGCTTCCAAAGTATGATTTTAGTCAAGAAGGCCTGACAATTTGTTACCACGGTTAATACTACGCTCTCCTCCTCATTTTTTACTTTGTTCCGTGGCCATCCGAATGAACCAAGCAATCAAAAATGGGGCAGACCACCAAATTAGCTTTATTCCATTCTTGTGACAGGTGGATATGTCCTTCCCGATCAAGTGAATAGTATTTATGTTTATCATTGATCCTCCCTCCGGACTTCCTGAGAGAGAAGTAACGGTTAAAGAAAAGATGTTGCGGGAATTCGAGCGGTCCGAGAGGTAGCACTTGGAAGGTCTCTAATTCCCTTGAGTTTGAGGATGTCATCGGTAGGAAGTAGATGGTGAAAGAGCCTCCGAATGAAGAATGACATGGATGAGTTAGATAATTGTTCCAGATATGTTTGCCCCAAATAAATATCGGGCCCGATTGTAAGTAGTGCAGTAGATATCTTAGTAAATTTGTGGGGCTTACCATTACGCCGGATAATTTTGTCGGGTTAGGAAGTATCAAATGAATAAGCGAGAAACTGTTGAGCGGAAACAATCAGAGTGTCGATTCACAGGCTTAGTGAGGGACCAATGATTATTGTCAATGAGGTAACTTGAGGGAAAAGTTTGTTGGTTTGTATATGGGATAGCAATCTTCATTTCGAGTGGGCACCAGTATCACCTTGAGAACATAATCTTCCCTTGACAGCTCCATGTGAAAAGTGATTATTGGAAATCTCTACACATTGATAAGCATTTGTTTCAATTCTAGAGGCAACTGGTTTAATTTGGTAGAAACCGGAAATTAGTATCTTTCTGATATTTTCTGTCCAGTAAAGTGCCCATAGAGACTTCTGTTGTGCGAATTCCACATGCTTGAAATTGACTTTACGGATGATCTGACCCTTTGAGACCAGTCCTCAAGCCCAGTAGGTTTGTGAGTTTACTCCAACTTGCCCAGGTCGTTGCGCTTCCTACGACGATTGAAGAGCATTAAAAATTCTTTCAATTTGGATTACGGAGCTTTTCTTTAAACAAGCCATTTGGAGAACATAATTAGGGAAGGGTGGTAAGGATATTGTGAAGTAGAGTGATTCTTCCCATCGGATAAATAAGAATTAGCCCAATTTGAGAGTTAGGTATTGACTTACCAATGATCTCATCAAAGTGGAGAATTTTGTAGATTTCCCCTTAGTGAAGCACTCCCAAGTATTTCAGGGAAGAGATGCGGTAGAAAATCCGGTATAGCTAATGTCCGTGTCGGAAATTCAGGCTTGGTGTTACTAGAAAATCGAATCACATTTTAGTTTGTTAAATTGGAACGAAGTATTTTGGAATTGAGTAAGGCATTTAATTAACTCTCTTGTGACAGTTTGGAAGCTGCGAAAATAACATCGGATCATCGGCCTCTGATAGATGGGATATGATAACATTGATTTATGGTGGTATCTAGCATAGTGGTGAGGAGAATTTGAGCTTGAGGAGTCTAGAGAGATAGTCCATCACTAATATAAAAATGGAAAGAGGTCTCACCCATTTTAAGACCTACGAGTAGCACAGCTCTCACAAGCCTTGACCATTTACCGGGGTATTGATGATTGAACTTGACCATCTTTTGATCATTTGGCGAGAACTCGGTTGGAAAGCCTCGGCATGCGGCACTTGGAGAATGAGTTCAGTCTAGGTATCATATGCTTTCTTAATGTCGAGTTTGTATATGATATTACCTCACTACATGTTTTATCGAATCGAAAGTAATTCACAGACGCTTATATATATATATATACATATATATATATATATATATATATATATATATATATATATACACACACACATACCTATATATATGTATTTTGATTTATAATTTATTTAATTATTAAATTTTTTTACAATTAAATTATATTAAAAAATAAGATACTATACTTAAAATATTTAAAATAAAAACATAAAATTAGATAAACTTATATGTATATTTATAAATTTATATTTATAAATACCTATATATATATATATATTTATTTATAATTTTTTTCATTACTAAATATTTTTATAAATAAATTATATTTATAAATAATATGCTACACTTATAATATTTAAAATAAAAAAATAATATTATAAAAAATTATATAAATATATATATATACATATATATATATATATATATATATATATATATATATATATATATATATATATATATATACGTGTGTGTGTGTGTGTGTGTGTGTGTGTGTGTGTGTGTGTGTGTCTGATTTATATTTATTTAGTTATAATTTGTTTGACTATTAAATATTTTTATAGTTAAATTATATTTTTATAGTTAAATTATATTTATGTATTTATATATACACATATATATTTAATTATTTATAATTTATTTAACTATTAAAAAATTTCATAACTAAATTTTATTAATAAATAATATCATACACATAAAATATTTAAAGCAAAAAAGAATAATATTAAATATATATATATATATATATGCTATATATATTTTTATTTATAATTTACTAAACTATTAAATATTTTTATAATTAATTTATATTTATAAATATTATACTATACTTAAAACATTTAAAATAAAAAAATATTTCTATATAATATACTATATTTTATAGTTATTTAAAAAATTAAATAGTACATAATTAAATTTATATATATATATATATATATATATATATATATAGTTATTTATAATTTTGTTAACTATTAATTTTTTTTATATTTAAATTATATTTAAAAATAATATACTATACGTAAAAATATTTAAATAAAAAAACAATGTTAAATAAATATATATATATATATATATTTACATACATACTACCTATACGTATGTTTATTTATTATTTCTTAATTATTAAATATTTTTATAATTAAATTATATTTATAAATAATATGCTATACTTAAGATATTTAACATAAATATATATATATATATATATATATACACACATATAAATTTATTTATTTATAATTTATTTAAACGTATATATTTATAATAATATACTAGAGTTAAAATAATTTAAAAAAATAATATTAAATATATATATATATATATATATATAAATTAAATTATTATATATATATAAATAAATTAAATATATTTATAGTTTTTTAACAATTAAATATGTTTATAATTGAATTATATTTTAAGAATAATATCTTATGTTAAATATTTAAAATAAAGCAATATAATATTATATAAACTTTTTTATTTATAAATATATATTTTATTACCTCTATATATATTTTTTATTTATAATTTTTCTTAATTATTAAATATTTTTAAATATAAATTATATTTATAAATAATATACTATACTAAAAATATTTAAACTAAAAACAAAAATATTATATACATATATATACATGTATATACATATATATACATATGTATACAAATATATACAAATGTATACATCTATATATATATATATATATATATATATATATATATATATATATATATATATATATATATATATATATATACTTTTAACTATTAAATATTTTTATAATTTAATTATTTTTATAAATAATATACTATATTTAAAATATTTAATATAAAATAATATTATATATATATATATATTTATTTATTTATTTACTTATTTATCATTTTTTTAGCTACTAAATAATTTTATAATTAAATTATATTTATTAATAATATATTAAACTTTTAAATATTAAAAATTAATAAAATAATAATAAATAAATTTTTTTATATATATAAATATATATTTATGTACCTCTCTCTAAATATTTTTATTTATAATTTTTAATCATTAAATATTTTTATAATTAGATAATATTTATAAATAATAAACTATGTAAAATATTTAAAATAAATAATATAATATTAAATTTTTTATATATATATAAATATATATTTATGTACCTCTCTATATATATTTTATAATTTTCTTAATTATTGAATATTTTTATAATTAAATTATATTTATAAATTATATACTATACCCAAAAATTTAAAATAATTATAATTATATATATATATATATATATATATATATATATATATATATATTAAGGAAAAGAACGAGAAAAAAGAAGCCCCTACATGTTGAGAAGAAAAGTTTTACGAAAAGTAGTAGAAGGCACATCTTTTAACAAAAACCTAGTGGCCGGCCCCTACCGAAGAAAGTAAAACGATTACATACGAAAGCTACACTCCCGCTCCTGCAAAGCAGACAAAATCCTATAAACTAAGGTTGCGGTAATAAGGCCACCATAGAGAGCCAAGTGATCCAGCATGATGAAACCAAGATCAAAACGCCGAGGGGACATCAAAAGCTCGGATGGAAATTTATGATCAATTACGAAATGGGGAGAACTCGGCTTGTCTCCGGCAATTAAGAACTTTAGCTCATGGATGGAAGATTGGAAACCTCGGCTTTGGGGGAAAATAGCACCCTCCGGGCAAGCTAATGGGCGGGTTTGTTACCCTCCACGAAGTTTGAAGAAAGCACGTGTGAGGGTCACGAGAGCAAGAAAGTGTTGCATCCGTGTTGTGGTGCCAGGCGTGGGTAAGGTCGATCTTATTAATCGGAGTCTTGAAGTCTACCTCGATCCAGATATTTTTCAACCAACAGTCAGTAGAAGAGCCGAGACTGCAATCGGTTCGGATTTGAAGAGCGTCTTTGGCGAGAAATTGGGGCGAGGAAATAAAAGAAGACAATTACTGAGATGGTTCTGAAAGATGCCCGCAGAAGCAACATCGATGGAGAAACTACCATACGGTGTTTATCTTGATGTAATTGGAAGGGGCACACGTGTAAGCTTTTACACGAAAAGAGACGAGCGGGGGCAAGAGGGGATAGCCTGCGGGGTGTTCTTGAAGGATTTGAGGGAACCCCACTGAATAATGAGTTTGCTAATGTGGACTTTGTCCACAGCTACGGTAAGGCCTTGTGATGGATCCCAGGTGGCTGGTTCACAGCCATCACATAGACCGAGGAGGGCAATGAAATAAATAGTGATGACCTTTGGGATTTCCCCCTCACACCGGTAAGTGGAAAAACTCGATGAAGGTGGCTATTTATTATGAGATAGGCACAGGATTTTAATTCATGCCGAGACTTCTGGGAGAAGTTGCCTTGGAGAAGAACAAGTGGGGGATAAGTCTTCTTGGCGCTGACGTAAGAGAACACGGATGGAAGGACCTCTCGGAAGCCTTTAATTTAAAGGATATCATCAGTGGGGATTATAAATAAATAAATATATATATATATATATATATATATATATATATATATATATATATATATATATATATACCTATATATATTTTATTTACTAATTTACAAAACTATTAAATATTTTTATAATTAAATTATATTTATAAATATTAAACTATACTTAAAAATTTAAAATAAAGAAATAATATATACGTATATATAGGTATGTATATATATATATATATACGTATATATATATATATATATATATATATATATATATATATATATATATATACACACACACACACACACACACACACACATATATATTAATTTATTTGTAATTTATTTAATTATTGAATATTTTTATAATTAAATTATATTTATAAATAATATACTATACGTAAAATAAAATTAAAATATATTAAATAAATTTATATATATATAAATAAATTAAATATATATATATTTCATAAAAAATAATATTATATATATATATATATATATATATCATTTTTTAGTTATTAAATATTTTATAATTAAATTATTTTTTTAGTAATATTTTATACTTTTAAAATATTTAAAATAAAAAAAGAATGCTAAATTAATTTTATATATATATATAAATATATATTTATATACCTCTAAATATATATTTTTATTTACAATTTATTTAATTAATAAATTTTTTTATGATTAAGTATATTTATAATAATATACTATACTTAAAATATTTAAAACAAAAAGTAATATTAAATAAATTTGTGTGTGTGTGTAATACATATATATATATATATATATATATATATATATATATATATATATATATATATATATATATATATACACATTTATATTTATTTAATTAAAATTTATTTAACTATTAAATATTTTTATAATTAAATTATATTTATAAATAATATACTATACATAAAATATTTAAAATAAAAAATAGTATTAAATAAATAAATATATATATATATTATTTAATAGTTAAATATTTTTATAAATAAATTATATTTATAAATAATATACTATACTTTAAACATTTAAAGTAAAAAAAATAATATTATATATATATATATATATAACTATATATATTTTTTTATCTATAATTTATTTAATTATTAATTATTTTTAAATTAAATCATATTTATAAATAATATTCTATACTTAAAACATTTAAAATAAAAAAATAAAATTATATATATATGAAGATATATTTATATATATATTTATTTATAATAAATTTAATTACTAAATATTTTTATAATGAAATTATATGTATAAATAATATTATCATAAAATTTTTAAAATAATAAAAATAATATTATATAAATTTATATATATATATATATATATATATATATATATATGTATATATACAAATTTATTTAATATTATTTCGAGTTGTTTTAAATGTTTTATCATTTAGATGTTGAGAATGAATTACTCGCAAATGGATTTGGTAACTTTGGTAGGAAAATTCCTATGGTCACCCGGTCGGAAAGTTTCGAGCAAGAAGTTAGTGGGTACATGGAAAGTAGGGTTACTAGATGGTGGGCATATCACAATTGACTTTCTAACGATGAAGATTATACTCGACTTTTTGCAACGGGATTTTGGATGTGTCCAGATTATGATACGCTTAAATGGTCCGTTGATTTTGACCCTTGTTGAATCCCCTACCATTAAGTGCAGATACGTCTGCTGGTTTGAAAGTTCATCACTTTAAGCACCAGTTTCTATTTTTGATTACGAGGGGATATGGAAACCTGCAGTTGGTCCTCCTGCAAGATTTAGATAGTTCCGACTAATTACTGCTAGGTTTCTTGTAGAATGGGACATTACTCGATCCCTCCACGATGAGATGTAGTTGGGTCCGCTCATAATGGGTATTGGGTTAGCTTTATTCTTGAACGACACCCTTTATCATCCTCATTGTAGAATGTTTAGGCCTGATGCTGCTCGATACTATCACTTGTACACGAGCTCAGGAGGACTAGTATAGAGAAACCTAAAGCTGGTTCCATCCCTTGATCTTCATTTGGATCCCGACAGCATTATGGTACATTGAGGTGCACAGGAATATCGTTGAACAGCCTTGAGGGATAAGGCTTGGTGGATGAGGGTGTTCATATGTCCCCCTCTGTCATTGAAGAGCCGGTTCAGCTGTTGCGGGTAGTTCTAGGTTGAAGGGTATTGTGGTGAACCCTTAAATGCACAGTATCCGCGGTCGATAACTGCTGGCGAGATCAATCGGATTAATGATGTTAACGATGGGGTTTTATGATTAGTACATCTTAGGGTGGATGTTGTAGAACCTTGACCTGTTAATGGTTGTCTGCTCTAGACATCCCACCTCGAGGATGTCGGAGGCCGGCACTTTAATTCGACATGCGAGTTTAGGTAATGTGCCTCTTTATTTTGGAACCTCGAGTTGATAGCTATCTGCGAGCTCCTTGGAGAGGAATGGGTGGTGCAAAAGTCATACATTAGAGGAAAAAGGATCTTACGAATTGACCAACCTAGGGGTTGGGTGTGACATTGAAGGAAGCAAAAATTATCACTCTCGAGAAGAAGGTAGACTAACCCGAACTAGGGCTCTGAGGGCTCCTTGTCTATGCATGTTTATTATCCTAATGCGGAATATCGGGGGAGTTGCGGATCTTACTCCTTGGTAGATTGAAATTGTTGACAAGGATCCGTAAGGTCGATATGTTTTGCTATTTTGGAGCCTATGATTTCTTCTAATAGGCTTCATGTGATGGGAAAATTTAAGTAGTTTTCTTGCATTCCCGGGTATACATCTGAAATTTAATTTGGTTTTTTAGTGACATGTTCTCTAGAAATTGCTGTGGATGATATTGAATTCATTCATACTTATTTTCTGTTGATGAATTCTCAGGTTGGTTAACTTTTGTTTTATCTTTAGCACTCGCCTTTCCGCTCGACATGAGTTGTGGAGGAAAATTATTGATATGGGTAGTATTATCGAGATAGAAGGATGGTGGGAGGAGATTTTAATATGGTTATGAATATTTGTGAAAAAGTTGGGCGGCCGTCATGCGAGCGCTTCTCTCTCCTTGAATAGGTTGGGAGGTTATGGCCGATGCGGACGCTGTCGATTTGGGGTTTCTTTGGATCCGGAGATTTTGAAAGAGAGGTAAAGTTTTTGAACGTACGGATAGGTGTTTTCTTATTGGCTTTGGATGTCTTCTTATGGGTTCACTCGGTTCAACATCTTTGTAGTTCGGGCTTTGATCATAAACCTATATTGCTTTCTTTTAATCATTTTAAAGAAAATCGCTAATTATCACTTCCATTATTTAAATGTCTAGTCTAGACATAAGGGTTTTTATGGTTGGTTAAGGATAATTGGAAAATTGATGACATTGGGAATGCGTGGTTTCGTACGGCAAATTACATAAAGGTATTTTAAACACGAGGACTTAAATTGGAATGTGTTTGGTGATATTCATGCAGTCCATAATGCCGAGCAATGGGTTATGGATCTTCAAGCGATTGATGAATCTGTGAAGTTATGTCTCGGCTTCTGTCTCTCACTCTAATTTATTGGAAGCTTCGCTTTGGGAGGAGGATTGTTGCAACGAAGGCGGGTGAGGTTCATTTTGTTAATTGATAGAAATACAAAGTATTTCCATGTAGCATTAAGCAACGTCAGGCCAATAATAATATTGTTTGCATTAAGAATGACGGGGGTTGTTGGCTTATTTGATATTCGGGGATTTGGGGAATAGTGCGGTTAGTTACTTCACTGACATTTACTGCCTTTCCGGGAGACTACGCGGGTTCCATCGACGCTCGCTTGTTAAATGATATGAAGCTATACGGAGAATCTTGACCTTTACGAGTATTCCTACAGCTGATGAGGTTTATGATGCTTTAAAAGATATCGACTCTAATAAAGCGCCGAGTCTGACGGTATTACGTCGATTTTTACATTAAATGTTGGAGCATTGTAAAGAGAGATGTGATCCATGCCATTCGAGTTTTTTTATGGGGAAAACGGCGAGTAAATATTTCTCTTGCCATGATTGTCCTTATCCCCAAGTCTACACAAAAGACATCTTGGGACGACTTCCATCTATTTCGTTTATGATAATCTCGAGGTTATTAGTAAAATTATGTATTGAAACACATTCGAAGCCCTACCTCGATCATATCATTTCTTCTAACTTGATCGGCCTTCATCCGAGTAGAATTATCACGGATATTATGTTAGCCAGGAGATTATACATGATATTGATAAGAAGTGTCGTGGTGGCAATTTGGTCCTTAAGCTGGATATTCGTAAAGCTTATGATTACATTAGTTGGCATTTATAATTGAGTTCTTAAAGCAAAGTTTTCTGTTGCATTTTGCCAACTTATTCGATTGGCTTCGTTACGATCACTAAAGCATTCTCATTAATGATAATTCCTATGGCTTCTTTAATGCCGCACAGGGCATCAAAGTAGGCGATCCTCTTTCCCTACTTATGTTATCTTGTAGTGTTCGACCCATTTTCTCCCTGACATGAGGATTTATGGTCGTGATCCGTCGGTTCACTACTCTTGCTGATCATCGGCAATTGGTCTCGCATTTAGCCTATACTGTGATATGCGTTCTTTTCTCTAACGCACAGCCAGAATAGTATCGGGAAAGTTGCTCCTTAAGAAAATTCCAGCATCTCTCGAGCCTTTCTTTTAGTGATAATAAATGTAATTTGTACTTTGGTAAGAATGTGCAGTCGGTAGAAAGGTTTATGGGCTGGGCGGTACACGTGGTTTCGTACTCGGTGCTTCACATTAAATATGCCCAGGGTCGAAGCTTCTTAAGGGAGAATGGAAACAAACTCGATTTGATGAGGTGGTGGAGAATATTAAAAATATGATTAATGATTTGAGGAACGACTTTTTGTCCTTTGGTGGCCGCATTACCTTGATTAGAAGTATCATCACGAGCATGCCAATATACGGGTTACACGTGCCCAATTAAGAAGAGCACCCAAGCCGTCTTAGAAAAATGTCTCGATAAATTTTTATGGGTCGGTGGATTTTCTTTGGGAGGAAATTAATTGTTCTTGGAAGAAGCTATGTAAACCTATTAGTGAAGGTGGTGGGTTTTAAGGAGCACAGCACATTGCCGACATTAGCCTGTTTAAGCATTGGCTGAATTTTCTCCTGGGAGGTAGTCCTTGTGGGCCTCTTTTATGCATGGAAATTATTGTAAGACCTCTCATCCCACGCTTGCTATTTCGAAGAAGGGTGATTATTTTATGGAAAGAACCTTCTTATTAGGGATAATTTAAGGATATCCAATTTTTTGGGATTTGGTTGCGGTAATATTTCCTTACCGGCATGATTCTTGGGCTCGGATACGATTTGCAGCAGGGGAGCATGTCAATGATAATTTGGTCGTAGGACACATGGATCGATGGTCACTGGAACATGCCTCTTTTACATAATTTGGTGGGGCTGGATATGGCATTTTATTTACATCTCTACCATTTATATTGATCTCCAAGCTGACTCTCCAATTATCGAATCCATCTAGTATTTCTAAATGTTTGTTTATCTCTATTTGCATCATTTTCAGGATACCCGATTGGGAGTAGTGATGCTTTGGTCTTCTGCTCTTACCCCATCTGTCGTTTTTTTGGCATGGAGGACTTTCCCTGCATCTTCTTCCTGTGATGATATCCTCGAAGCTTAAGGTTTAAGTCTCGCATCGAGGTGTGTTTGTGAGGAAGAGGAGGAATCTTTGGATCACATTTTCTTTACTTGTGCTTATGCTTTGCAAATTTGACGAAAGGACAAGTTTAGTTTGGCACGTGTCGACCGGTCATAATCGACTACTACCTACATAATTTGTTACCCGCGAGCGTAACAGTACATTTTTACCAAATTTATCATTTGATACGTGTTGGTTTATTTGGATGGCTCACAACAATATCGAAGCATGTGGGGAAGTCTATACATTATGACACCGTGTTCAATAATATTATTGTGATACAATAATAGTTTTTGAAGTTCGGGGGGCAGAGGGATTTCTTCTCTTGCATTTTCATACTTTGATAATTTTGAGCCGTCCTCCTCTATACCGTGAGGGCCTCGCAACTCCCGACATTGGTGAGATGGGGACTCCCCCGGCCGAGTGGGTTAAGTTTAACATAGATGGGAGTTGGAAACCTGATTCCGCCGGGATTGGTGGTGTTTCTAGAAATGCTAATGCTAAGTGCCTTTATTCTTTACTTCTGCCAGTTGTTCTGATTAAGCCTTTAGACGGAGAGCTCGAGGCCTTTTTAATGGGCTGTCTCTGTCTCTTGCTCTTATGAATTGAAATTTTTTTTGGAGGTCGAGACGGACTACGAATGCTATGGTTGAGTGTTTTAATGAGGGTAAAGTGGTGCCATGGAAATTATTTATTATATCAACCGGATTAAATATGTTTCCTCGCATATGCAAATTGCTTGCCGATTTATTTATCGCAAGGAGTAATAAATTTGCGAATTGGCTTGCTACGCCTTGGCTCTTTGACGGGGCAAATTCGGAGTTTGGTTACATCCCACCTGCACGCCTTAAAGATGTTGCTTACCGGTGACAATATTGATGCCGTATATTCGTGCAAATAATTAAGTGCGAATTTTGTTTTGTTTAACTGTGGAGCATTATATTTATGATGCTTTGGGAATATGTTTACGGGGGTTTGGATTGTTTTTAAAATATATATATATATATATATATATATATATATATATATATATATATATATATATCAAACTTTACATGCATATGTTTTTGTTCCTCCGGCTGAATGTGATTTCTACTATCCTCACCTTCTCTTGCCTCCTTTATCGGTTTACATCTACGGGCTTTTATATATATATATATATATATATATATATATATATATATATATATATATATATATATATATATATATATATATATATATATTATAACCCGTGATGGCGGCGGGAGCTCTGGGGTTTCGCTATGGCGAAACCTGTGTTCTTCGACCGTCGACGATTTCTTGCACGGAGAGCTCAACGCTACGATCCTCGAGCTGGGTCGAGTGGGCTGGAGACGAGTTCGCGACGTCGAGGGCTGCGATCACGAATCTCGGTTCGTTCTTCTTCGACTCGTGCCTTCGTCGTCGACCACGCACCTTTCGGCGAACCCTTCCGGAAGCTGCTCCGTTTTCGATGCGCCGGCGAGCTCAGCCGTCGTCCATCGTCTCGCACGTCGCTCGGTGTCCCGGGACGCGGTGAAGTCTCCGTCGTCTGTCTTGGTCA
>JAKZJZ010000411.1:30000-37500 GCA_022702705.1 Papilionanthe hookeriana x Papilionanthe teres
TTTAATTCTATTTCTTATTGTATTTCTATTGTATGTTATTATCTATTTCTCTTCATTGTTACCTATTGGTATATTTCTTACAATCCATCATTATTCTATGAAATAGTGTCATTGATATACTGTATTTTATTTAATGTAATTTGAAATCTCTCTCTCTTTCTCTATTTCAGTGTGTGTGTCTCTGTGTGTGTGTGTGTGTATATATATATATATATATATAATTATTTGTATTTCTTCCAACTATTGTCTTTACTATTTAAGTATACAATATTATACTATGCAGAATATTTAAATAAATGTGTGTCAATTATATATATATGTATATATATATATATTTTTGTGTATTTATTGTTAATTATTTTATATTGATATTCTGGTAAATATATATATCGAATATTTAAATGACTATTATTAGTGGTATGTATGAATGAAATATTATTGTAATAAATGACTAACATTTATGAAATGACTATTATCAGTAATAAATGATAGTATATGTGTATTTATGTGGTATATAGTATATGTATATATGTAATGTATAAATTTATTTATTTCTTAATTTATTTAATTGATATTTTAATTAATTATAGTTAATCATTGTATAGATATTTGGTGGTAGATGATAAGATGTATATGATAGTATATATATATGTGTATATATATGTATGTATGTTTTATTATTAGTATTTGATAGTATATTTATTATTATTTTATCCTTTCAAGTATTTTAAATATTAATTTTAATATAATAATATTCATATGCCTCTCATATGTTTGTATTATCATTTTCCATTATTAAGTAATTTTAATAATTCATTATATTTCTAAATGTCTATATAAATACTAAGTAAGTGATAATGATAGGTACATATGTATCATCTAATATGTTTGTATCTGTTGCGCGTGTATATTCGTTACTAGTAATGATATTTATATTAGATATATTTATAGTAATTATCAATCATATAGTATATAATCATATGTGTGTATGTGTGTATGTGTGTATATGGTAACATTTGTTGTTTGTGTGAATATTTCTAATTAATCGTGTATAAGTGTGTATGATCCATTTGAATGGTATATTAGTATATGTGTGTGTGTGTTGTTGTTTATTTTGAAACAAGTATTATATCAATTGTAATCAATGGATAGGTATTTTGAAATTATTTGAAATGAATATGTCTAACCATTATTTATATATAGCATATTTAATTATTTATAATTTATTTATTTATTAAATATTTTTATAATTAAATTATATTTATAAATAATAACATATACTTTAAACATTTAAAATAAAAAAATAATATTGTATATATTTATATAAGCATATATTTTTTATAAATAATATCTTATGTAAAAACACCGTAAAAAAATAATTTTAATAAATTTAGCCACGATAGCCAAACATATTGACCCGAATAAAACGATATTTGGCAAAAAAATCATTGCTCAAAATTATCAATTTTTGGCTTCTGACACTTCATTGTCTGCATCGTGTTGACAGCTTGACTTTGGTAAAAATGATAATCGCCTTGACAACCAATCATTAGCGTGATAGGTTAACTTTAGACCAAAAAGTGATTTTGATTAAAATAATCGATTTTTTACTTAATGGTAATTTTTTACGATCACTTGATCGTAAAAAAGTTAACTTTGATCAAGAATGGTTAATCTTTAATGATAAACCCATTGACGCGATGATGCGTCTTTGACCAAAAGTCAACTTTGGTGAGTAGTGCATCCTTGACGATGACGAACCCATTGGCTTAATAAGTCGACATTAAACAAAAAAGTCAATTTTGTTTAAAATAAGCAAACTTTGAATTAATGACGATAAATTAAATCTCTGACGAAAAGTTATAACGCGAATTCCAAAAGTAATTAAATCGCTTGTCCGATAATAATTTCATTGACGATAGGTGACTTTTGACCAAAAGTCAATTTTGGTCAAAATAATTGATTTTGAATTAATAACCAATTTTTGACCCGATAAAGTTGTCTATGACTAAAAAGTGAACTTTTGTCGAAATGGTCGATCCTTTTGATAATAAGATCATTGACTAAATATTTTTATTTATAATTTATTTCAATAATAAATATTTTTACAATTAAATTATATTTATAAAAAAATACTATTTTAAAAACTATTTAAAATAAAAAAATAATATTTATATAAATACTTTTATAATTAAATTCTTTTTAAAAATAATATACTATACTTAAAATATTAAAATAAAAAATAAATATTATATAAATTTATATATAAATATTATATAAATTTATATATATAAATATAAATATATATATATATATATATATATATATATATATATATAAATATATATATTTATTTATACTTAATTTTATTATTAAATATTTTTATAATTAAATTATATTTATAAATAATATACTATACATAAAATATTTAAAAAAAAATAATATTATATAAATTTATATATATATATATATATATATATTATATACCACTATATATATATATTTATATTTTATCTAAATATTAAATATTTTTATAATTAAAATTATATTTTTAAATAATATACTTTCTATTTAAAATATTTCAGAAATAAAAAAAAAGTTTTATAAATTTATATATATATATATATATTGACATATATATTTATTTATTTATAATTTATTTAACTTTTAAATATTTTTATAATTAAATTATATTTATAAATAATATATTATACTTAAAAAAGTTAAAATGAAAAGATCTTATTAAAGGTATATATATATATATATTATTTTTTAACTATATTTATTTAACTATATTTATAATTTATTTAACTATTATTTTTAACTATATTTTTTAATAAATTTATATTATATTTATTTATAATTTTTTAACTATTCAATTTTTTTATATTTAAATTATATTTTAAAAATAATATAATATAAAAAGATTTAAAATAAAAAGTAATATTATATACTATACCTAAATATATATTTATTTATAATTTATTTAATTATTAATATTTTAATAATTAAATTATATTTATAAACTAATATACTATACTTATTATATTTAAAGTAAGAAAAATAAGATTATATAAATTTAAATATATATATATATATATATATATATATATATATATATATATATATATAGATTTATATAAACCTATATATATTTTATTTATAATTTTTTATTTATTAAATTTTTTATAATTAAATTATATTTATAAATAATATACTATACTTAAAATATTTAAAATAAACAAAATAATATATATATATATATATATATATATATATATATATATATATATATATATATATATATATATATATATATATATATATATGTATATATATATATTTATTTATAATTTTATAATTTATCTAACTATTAAATATATTTGTAATTAAATTTTATTTATAAATAATTTACTATACTTAAAATATTTAAAATAAAAAAATTATATATATATATATATATATATATATATATTATTTTTTTTTTAACTTTTCAAATTTTTTATATTTAAATTATATTTAAAAATAATATCTTATCTTAAAAGATTTAAAATAAAAAGTAATATTATATAAATTTATATATATATTTAATAATAAAAAGTAATATTATAGTATATTATTTATTAATATAATTTAAATATAAAAATATTTAATAGTTAAATAAATTATAAATAAAACATAAATATATGTATATATATATATATATAATATTATTTTAATAATTAAATTATGCTTAAAACATGAATAATAAACTATACTTAAAACATTTAAAATAAAAAAATAATTATATATATATATATATATATATATATATATTTATAATTTATTTAACAATTAAATATTTTTATAATTAAATTATATTTTTAAATAATATACTATACTTAAAATTATTGAAAAAATAATATTAAATAAATTTATATAAAAAAAAGTTGTTCGTGTTCGTCTCGTTTCTTATCGAACGAATCAAACACGAACTTCTGACGAACACGAGCGTTTTTGCAGTGACGAGTTTTTCGATCCTAGCTTTGATAGCATACCTCGAAAATGAAGCGAACTTGATAAGGTATTTCGTACACATCGGAGTAATCCATACTTCAGCCAATGGCGCAAACTGAATAAGACGTTTATGGTTTTGTTTAGGGTTTATTTTAATATATTGTATAGTATATTAATTATAATATTATATAATTTATATTAATGTAATTAATACTATAATATTATTGTTGTTACATAATAATTTATCATATATTATAATTTATAGAAGTTTATTTTTTAAAATATGATAAATTTTTATAATATATAATTATTTTTAAAATATATTAAATTTTTTATATATAATAATTTTAAATTATTTTATATTTCGAACAATAATAGGCTTAGAACACGAATGAACACATCACTATTCGTGTTTGGTTCGTTCTAATAGAACGAAAAAAAATGTTCGTGTTTGTCTCATTTGCTTATCGAACGAATTAAAAACACGAACTGCTTGGCGGCAGAACCCCTAGCGTTAGCGAACAACGAAGCTTTTTTTGACAGAGCCACATACAAATGCTTAAAATATTGTACTTAAATTATATAAAATAAAAAATAAATGTATATAAATTTATATATATATATATATATATATATACATATATTTATTTATTTATAATTTATTTAACTATTAAAAATTTTTATAGTTAAATTATATTTATAAATAATATACTATACCTAAAATATTTGACATAAAAAAATAATATTAAATTAATATATATATATATAGTATATATATATTTGCATATATTTTTATTTGTAATTTATTTAATTTTTAATTCTTTTTTATAATTAAATTTTTTTCAAAATAATACACTATACTTAAAACATTTAAAATAAAAAAATAATATTAAATAAATTTATATGCATTGATTTGCTTAATTTAATTAATTATTAAAAATTTTTATAATAAAATTATATTTATAAACAATATGCGTAACTAAATATATTTATTTGTTTATAATTTATTTAACTATTAAAAATTTTTATAGTTAAATTATATTTATAAATAATATAACACATTTAAAACATTTGAAAAAAAAATAATATTAAATATATATATATATATATAATTTATAAGTAACTATTAAATATTTTATGATTAAATTATATTTATAAATAATATACCATAATTAAAACATTCCAAATATAAAAAATAATTTTACATATATATATAAAATAAATAAATATATATGTGTATATATAAATATATATATATATATATATATATATATATATATATATATATATATATATATATATATATACACATATATTTATTTATTTATAATTTATTTAACTATTAAATATTTTTATAATAAATTATATTTATAAAATTTAATATCTTGAAAATATTTAAAATAAAAAATAAATTAAATAAATGTATATATTTATTTATATAAATATATATATTTATTTATATAAATATATATATTTATATAGCTATATATATTTTTAATTATAATTTATATAATTAATAAATATTTTTATAATTGAATTATATTTATAAAAAATATACTTTACTTTAAACATTTAATGAAAAAAAAAATAATATTATATATATATATATATATATATTTATATTTATAATTTATTTAATTATTAAATATTTTTATAATTAAATTATATTTATAAATAATATATTATACTTAATATAATTAAAAAAATATATTATTATTATTATTATTATTATTATTATTATTATTATTATTATTATATATATATATATATATATATATATTTATAATTTTGTTAACTATTAAATATTTTTATAATTAAATTATTTTAAATAATATACTATACTTAAAATATTTAAAATAAAAAAAATAATGTTATATAAATTTAATGTTATATATTTTTTAAAATAGAATAATGTTATATAATGTTGTGTGTGTGTGTGTGTGTGTGTGTATATATATATATATATATATATATATATATATATATTTATAATTTTTAATCTATTAAATAATTATAGAATTAAATTATGTTTATTAATAATATCTTATATTTAAAATATTTAAAATTAAAAAATAATATTAAATAAATTTAATTATATATATATGTACCTCTATATATATTTTTATTTATAATTTTTTTAATTATTAAATATTTTATAATTAAATTATGTTTATAAATAATATGTTATACTTGAAATATTTAAAATAAAAAAATTATATATATGTATAAGCATATATGTATTTTTATTTATAATTTATTTAATTATTAAATATTTTTATAATTAAATTATATTTAAAAATAATATCTTATACTTAAAACATTTAAAATAAAAAAATAATATAATAATATAATATATATATATATAAGCATATATATATATATATATAACTATATATATATATATAGCTATATATATTTTTATTTATAATTTATTTAATTTTTACTTGTTTTTATAATTAAATTTTATTTATAAATTATATGTTATACTTAAAACATTTAAAATAAATAAATATATATATATATATATACATACATATATATATTTTATTTATAATTTACTTAACTATTAAATATAAATGTTCAATCCATGACTGTGCCCAGAGCATTAGCACAATAGGTCAACTTTACTTGCTTATGCTTCTGAAGAGATTGACTTTTGGTCGAAGTTGACATATTGGGTTAATGGGTGGTGATAAATTCAAAGGATTGACTATTTTTACCAAAATTGAGTTTTTGGTCAAAAGTTGTCATGTTAGGTCAATTTGTTTTGTCATTGGGTGATTGATTGATTATTTTGACAAAAATTAACTTTTTGGTCGAGATTGATTTATTTGGTCATTAATTGATCATTAGGTGAAAAATTATTTATTTTAACTAAGATTGAATTTTTGGTCAAAAGTTAACCCATTAGATTGACAGGGTGGTTATTAGATTGAGAAATTGACCATTTGTGACAAAAGTTGACTTTTTGGTCGAAAGTTGACATGTTTGATGTGTTTAGTGGTGGATCGATAAGTTGACCATTTTTTGCAAAGATGACTTTTTGTTGAAAAGATGACCTATTGGGTCATTGGGTTAGTAATTGGGTTAAGTGTCCATTTTGACGAAGTTGTTTTTTTGGTGAAAAGTTAACTGTTAGGTCGATGGGTGGTCATTTGGTCGAAAATTGAAATTTATTTTGTTAAAATTGGCTTTTGGTCGAAAATTGGCTATTAAGGTCTATGGGTTTGTCATTGGATCGAAGTTGACCATTTTGACTAAAGTTGGTATTTAGTCGAGAGATTGACTTATTAGACTGATAATTGGTCCATTAATTCGAATTTTTTATTTTGTGAAATTGACTTTTCGTGAGAATGTTGACTATTAGGTGATGGTTGATCATTAGGTCGAGTTGATCATTTTGACCAAAGTTGACTTTTTGGTGGATGTGTGGGTCAATGGGTTGGGCCATTAGGTCGAATTAACCATATTGACCAAAGTTGACTTTTTGGATAGAGGTTGGTT
>JAKZJZ010000411.1:42500-50329 GCA_022702705.1 Papilionanthe hookeriana x Papilionanthe teres
TTTAATAGTTAAATAAATTATAATTAATTAAATATATATGTGTATATATAAATATAAAAATTATATATATATATATATATATATATATATATATATATATATATATAATTTTATATAATATTATTTTTTTAATTTAAATTTTTTTAGTATATTATATTATTTATAAATATAATTTAATTATAAAAATATTTAATAGTTAAATAAATTATAAATAAAAAAATAAATATATGTATATATGAATATTAATATATATTTATAAATATATATATATATGTATATATAAATTTTAATAATATTATTTTTTAATATAAATATTTTAAGTATTTTATATTATTTTTAAATATAATTTAATTATAAAAATATTTAAGATTTGACAAAATTCTGAATAACTATTTATATATATTTATTTAACATTATTTTTTAATTTTAAATATTTTAAGTAGAGTATATGATTTATAAATATAGTTTATTTATAAAATTATTTAATAGTTAAATAAATTATAAGTAATAATATATATAGGTATATATAAATATATATATATATATAAATATATATCATATTTATATAATATTATTTTTATTTTAAATGTTTTAAGCATAGTATATTATTTATAAATATAATTTAATTTTAAAAATAATTAATAATTAAATAAATTATAAATAAAAATATATATAGTTATATATATATATCTATATATATATATATATAATATTTTTTATTTTAAATGTTTAATGTATAGTATATTATCTATAAATATAATTTAATTATAAAAATATTTAATTATTAAATAAATTATAAATAAAAAATATGTATGTAGGTTTATATAAATATATATATAAATTTATTTAATATTATTTTTTATTTTAAATACTTTAAGTACAGTTTATTATTTAATATTATATAGTTTTTTATTTTAAATATTTTAAGTATAGTATTTTATTTATAAAAATTATTTTAATTATAAAACTTTTTAATAGTTAAATTAATTATAAATAAATATATATAGGTATATATAAATATTTTGGGTTAAGGATTGAATATTTTGACCAAAATTGACTTTTTGGTCAGAGATTTATTTTTTGAGTGAATAATTGGTCTTTAGATCAAAAATTAACTATTTTGACCAAAATTACTTTTTTGTCAAAAACCGACCTATTGGGTCAATTGGTTCGTCTTTAGGTCAATGGGGCGGTCATTGGGTCAGAAATTGGCCATTTTGACCAAAGATTACTTTTTGGTTAAAAGTTGACTATTTTGACCAAAATTGAATTTTTGGTCAAAAGTTAACCTATTGGTTCAACGGGGTGGTCATTGGGTCAGATATTGACTATTTTGACCAAAGTTGACTTTTGGTCAAAAGTTGACCTATTTAGTCAATGAGTTGGTAATTGGGTCAAAAATTGACCATTTTGACCAAAGATGACTTTTTGGTCAAAAGTAGACTATTAGATCGATGAGTTAAAATTGACCATTTTAATTAAAGTTGACTTTTTGGTCGAAAGTTGACCTGTTTGGTCGATGAGTAGTAATTGAGTTCAGAATTATTCATTTTGACCGAAGATGACTTTTTGGTCAAAAAGTTGATCTATTTGGTCAGTGAGTTGGTCATTGTGTCAAAAATTGACCATTTTGACCGAAGTTGACTTTTTGTTCAAAAGCTGACCTATTGGGTCATAGGGTGGTCATTAGGTCAAAAAATGACAATTATGACCAAAATTGACTTTTTGGGCAAAAGTTGACCTATTTGGTTAATGAGTTTGTCATTGGGTCAAGGATTGACCATTTTGACTAAAGTTGACTTTTTGATAGAGATTAACTATTGGGTCAATAATTTGTCATTAATTCAAAAATAGACTATTTTGACCAAAATTAACTTTTTGGTCAAAAGTAGACCTATTGTGACATTGGTTTGGGCATTAGGTCAGGGATTGATCATTTATATTTAATAGTTAAGTAAAAAAATAAATATATATAGATAGGTATATATATATATATATATATTTATATTTTTATATATAAAATAGTATTTTCTATTTTAAATGTTTTAAGTATAGTATATTATTTATAAATGTAATTTAATTATAAAAATATTTAATAATTAAATAAATTATAAATAAAAATATATATATAGCCAAATATATATATATATATATAACATTATTTTTTTATTTTAAATATTTTAAGTATAGTATATTATTTATAAATATAATTTAATTATAAAAATATTTAATAGTTAAATAAATTATAAATAAGAATATATATGTGTATATATAAAGATATATACATATATAATTTTATTTAATATTATTTTTTTATTTTAAATATTTTAAGAATACTATATTACCTATAAATATAATTTAATTAAAAAAATATTTAATAATTGAATAAATTATAAATAAAAATATATAAATAGGTATATCTGAATATATACTTATATATATTTATATAAAAATTTATTTTATATTAATTTTTTATTTATAGTATTTTATAGTATATTATTTATAAATATAATTTAATTATAAAAATATTTAATTGTTAAATAAATTATAAATAAATAAATAAATATATATATATATATATATATAAAAAAATATAATACAACTTTTTATTTTAAATATTTTAAGTATAGTATATTATTTTTAAATATAATTTAAATATAAAAAAAATTGAATAGTTAAAAAAATTATATATATATATATATATATTTATTTAATATTATTTTTTTATTTTAACTATTTTAAATATAGTATATTATTTATAAATATAATATAATTATAAAAATATTTAATAGTTAAATAAATTATAAATAAATAAATATATATGTGTATATATATATATATATATATATATATTTAATATTTTTTTATTTTAAATAATTTACATATAGTAAATTATTTATAAATAAAATTTAATTATAAAAATATTTAATTGTTAACTAAAATATAAATAAAAATATATACATAGGTATATATATATATATATATATATATATATATAAATTTATATAATATTATTTTTTTATTTTAAAAATTTTAAGTATAGTAAATTATTTTTAAATATAATTTAATTATAAAAATATTTAATAATTAAATTAATTATATATATATATATATATATATAATATTTTTTTATTTTAAATGTTCATAGTATAGTATATTATTTATAAATATTAGATAATTATATAATATTTAATTATTTATTTAATATATATATATATATATATATATATATATATATATAAATGTATATCTATTTTAAATAATTTTTTATTTTAAATATTTAAAGTATAGTATATTATTTAATTATAAAACTATTTAAAAGTTAAATAAATTGTAATTAAATGAATATAGGTATATATAAATATAAATATATATAATATATATATATATATATATATATATATATATATATATATATATATATATATATATATATATATATATATATATATATATATATATATATATATATATAGTATTATTTTTTGTTTTAAATATTTTATGTATACTACATTATTTATAAATATAATTTAATCATAAAAATATTTAATATTTAAATAAATTGTACATAAAAATGTATATAGGTAAATATTAATATATATATATATAATATTATTTTTTTATTTTAAATATTTTAAGTATAATATACTATTAATAAATATAATTTAATTATAAAATTATTTAATAGTTAAAAAAATGTTAAATAAAAAAATAAATAAATATATATATTTATAAATATATATATTTATATATATTTATATATTTGTATATTTATATATAAATTTATATAATTCTATTTTCTTATTTTAAATATTTTAAGCATAGTATATTATTTTTAAATATAATTTAATTCTAAAAATATTTAATAGTTAAAAAATTATAAATAATTAAATAAATTAACAAATATATCTATGTTATAAATAAATTAATTAATTAACAAATATATATATATCTATAAACAAATAAATATATATAAATAAATATATATATATATATATATATTTGTAAATAAACAAATAATTTAATATAAATAAATAAATAAATAAATAAACAAATATATAAATATAAATAAACAAATGAACAAACAAATATATATATATATATATATATATATATATATATATATTAATTTTAAATATTTTAAGTATATTTTATTATTTATAAATATAATTTTATTATAAGAATATTTAAAAATTAAATACATTATAAATAAATATATATATATATATATAGGTATAGTATATTATTTATAAACATAATTTAATTATAAAAATATTTAGTAATTAAATAAATTACAAATAAAAATCTAAATATATAAGTATAAATAAATAAATATGTATATATATATATGTATATATAATTTTATTTAATAATATTTTTTATTTAAAATATTTTAAGTATAGTATATTATTTATAAATTTTATTTAATTATTAAAATATTCAATAGTTAAATTAATTATAAATAAATAAATAAATATGTGTATATATAAATATATATAGATTGACCTATTTGGTCAATGGGAGTCATTAGGTTAAAATTTGATTATTTTGACCAAAATTGACTTTTTAGTCAAAAGTTGACATATTGGGTCAATGGGTTGGTTATTAGGTCAAGGTTTGACCATTTTGACCAAAGTTAACTTTTTGGTCAAAAGTTAACTTATTGGGTCAATGGGTTGGTCATTGGGTCAGAAATTGACCATTTTAACTAAAGTTGACTTTTTGGTCAGAAGTTCACCTATTGGGTCAATAGATTTGTCATTGGGTAAAAGATTGACCATTTTGACCAAAGTTGACTTTTTGGTCAAAGATTGGCTTACTAGGTCAATTATTGGTCATTTGCTCAAAAATTGAATATTTTGACCAAAATTGAATTTTTGGTCAAAAGTTGACTTTTTGGGTCAATGAGGTGGTCATTAGGTCAAAAATTGACTTTTTTTCAAAAGTTGACATAATGGGTCAATAATTGGTAATTATGTCAAAATTTACTATTTTGACAAAATTTGACTTTTTAGTCAAAAGTCGATCTATTGGGTCAGTGGGTTGGTTATTGGGTCAAGGATTGACAATTATGACTAAAGTTGACTTTTTGGTCAAAGATTTACTTAATGAGTTAATAATTGGTCATTAGGTAAAAAATTATCTATTTTGACCAAAAAGTTGACTTTTTGGTCAAAATTTGACCAATTAGGCCAGTGGGTTGGTCATTGGATCAAAAATTGACCATTTTGACCTCAGTTGACTTTTTGGTCAAAAGATGACCTATTTGGTTAATGGGGGGTCATTAGGTCAAAATTTGACTATTTTGACCAAAATTGACTTTTTGGTCAAAAGTTGACATATTGGGTCAATGGGTTGGTTATTAGGTCAAGTTATAACCATTTTGATCAAAGTTGACTTTTTGGTCAAAAGTTATTTTTTTGGGTCAATGGGTTGGTCATTGGGTCGGAAATTGACCATTTTAACTAAAGCTGACTTTTTGGTCAAAAGTTCACCTATTGGGTCAATGGGTTTGTCATTGGGTCAAAGATTGACCATTTTGATCAAAGTTGACTTTTTGGTCAGAGATTGGCTTACTGGGTCAATTATTGGTCATTTGGTCAAAAATTGACTATTTTGACGAAAATTGAATTTTTGGTCAAAAGTTAACCCATTGGGTCAATGGGGTGGTCAATGGATCAGGAATTGTCCATTTTAACCAAAGATGACTTTTTGTTAAAAGTTGACCTACTGGGTCAATGGGCTGGTCATTGGGTCAAGGATAGACCATTTTAACCAAAGTTGACTTTTTGGTCAGAGATTGTCTTACTGGGTTAATAATTGTTCATTAGGTTAAAAATTGACTATTTTGACCAAAATTGATTTTTTGGTAAAACGTTGACCAACTGGGTCAATGTGTTGGTAGTTGGGTCAAAAATTGATCATTTTGACCAAAGTTGACTTTTTGGTCAAAAGTTGACCTATTGGGACAATAGGTTGGTCATTTGTTCAAGGATTGATCATTTTGACCATAGTTGACTTTTTGGTTAGATATAGACTTATTGGTTCTAAAATTGGTCATTAGGTCAAAAATTGATTATTTAACCAAAATTAATTTTTTTGTCAAAAGTTTACCCATTGGTTTAACGGGGTGGCATTGGGTCAAAAATTGACTTTTTTAACCAAAATTGTCTTTTTGGCCAAAAGTTGACCTATTTGGTCAATGAATTGGTAATTGGGTCAAGATTTGACCATTTTGACTGAAGAAAACTTTTTGGTCAAAATTTGATATATTGGGTCAACGGGTAGGTCATTAGATCAAAAAATGACCTTTTTGACCAAAGTTGACTTTTTGGTCAAAAGTTGACCAATTGGGTTAATGGGTGGTCATTAGGTCAAAAATTGACTATTTTGACCATAATTGACTTTTTTGTCAAAAGTTGTCCTGTTGGGTCAATGTGTTTATCATTAGGTGAATGATTGATTATTTTGACAAAAATTAACTTTTTGGTCAGAGATTGACTTATTTGGTCATTAATTGGTCATTAGGTCAAAAATTGACTATTTTGAGCAAGATTGAATTTTTGGTCAAAAGTTAACCTATTGGGTCAACGGGGAGTTCATTAGGTCAGAAATTGACCATTTTGACCAAAATTGACTTTTTGGTCAAAAGTTGACATATTTGGCCAATGTGTTGGTAATTGGATAAAGAATTTGACAATTTTTACCAAAGATGACTTTTTTGGTCAAAAGATGACCTATTGGGTCAATGAGTTGGTCATTGGATCAAAAATTGTCCATTTTGACCAAAGTTGACTTTTGGTCAAAGTTGACATATTGAGTCAATGGGTGGTCATTTGCTCAAAAATTGACTATTTTGACCAAAATTAGCTTTTTGGTCAAAAATTGACCTATTGGGTCTATGGGTTTGTCATTGGATCAAGGATTGATCATTTTAACTAAAGTTGACTATTTTGTCAGAGATTGACTTATTGGGTCAATAATTGGTCATTAATTCAAAAATTTTGTATTTTGATCGAAATTACCTTTTTGGTTAAATGTTGACCTATTAGGCCAATGGGTTGGTCATTGGGTCAAGGATTGATCATTTTGACCAAAGTTAACTTTTTGGTCAAATGATGTCCTATTGGGTCAATCGGTTGGGCATTAGGTCAAAGATGACAAAAGTTGACTTTTTGGATAGAGATTGGTTTACTGGGTCAAAAATTGGTCATTATGTCAAAAATTGACTATTTTAAATAAAATTGACTTTTTGGTCAAAGTTGACATATTGGTTCAATGGGTTGGTCATTGGGTTAAGTATTGACAATTTTGACCAAAGTTGTCTTTTGGTCAAAATTTGACCTATTTAGGTCAATGAGGCGGTCTATAGATAAAAAATTGACAATTTTGAGCAAAATTGACTTTTTGGTCAAAAATTGACCTATTGGGTCAATAGGTTGGTCATTAGGTCAATGATTAACTATTTTGGCCAAAGTTGACTTTTTAGACAAAAGTTAACAAATTAGGTCAATGGATTGGTCATTGGATGAAGGATTGACCATTTTCACCGAAGTTGACATTTAGGTCATTGTGTCAGAAATTGACCATTTTGACCCAATTTGACTTTTTAGTCAAAAGTTGACCTTTTGGGTCAATGAGGTGGTCATTAGGTAAAAAATTACCAATTTTGACCAAAATTGACTTTTTTGTTCAACTATTGGGTCAATAATTGGGAATTATGTAAAAAAATTACTATTTTGACGAAAATTGACTTTTTGGACAAAAGTCGATCTATTGGGTCGGTGGGTTGGTTATTGGGTCAAGGATTTAGCATTTTGACAAAACTT